>JBBPBT010000183.1:6595838-6613769 GCA_037974875.1 Cicer bijugum
GTAAGACCCTTAATTTTCTAAACTCTAATTTATGCAATTTTAGAGAATTTTGTGTTAAATTGTGTAGGCATTCAGCTCAATTGAATTTTATTTTGTGAATTAAATATAAAAAATATACTTTATTAGAGTTAATAATATGTTTAATATTTATATATATTTTAATATATGTATTTTGAGGCTCAATTAAAATTATTTGTCAGAGAATAATTTAATTGTGTTACGATGAATTTAATATCTGACAGTTTGTTTTAAAATGTCACTTGTTGTCGAAAAATGTATTTGTTAAATTGAGTTGTGGGAAAATAAATATTTTTTTTTGAAAAAGTAATTTGAAAAGTGATGTGTAATGATGATTTATTTAAAAAATATCTATAAAGTTAGATATCTATAATTGATGTTATGAATATTCAATGTGTAATTGAGGTGTGAATTTTTGGAGATTAATTTGGTGGTAATTATGTGTTCAAAATTGATAATATTAATGTTTGAAGTGTTGATTGATTCATAGCCATTTTAGAATTGAAAATCTATATTTTCCCTGTTGTATTCGGCTACGACAGTGCAGTTTATTAAAACTTCATTTTTCAACATTGTTTATGCATTTTTGGGACATATGAAAACCCTTTTGAGGAGTATGCTAAGACGAAAGGTTCTTTTCAGCATTTGAAAATATAACAATTTTACTATGTGATATTTGTTAATTTCGGTTGGTGAGCTTTACAATTATTGTGGAAATTTGGTCTTTGCACTCAAATGAGAACCAGGATCATCCTATCAGTTAGTACCCTGGAGATGGGAAAGTAGTTAGTCATATCTGACCGAAGCTATGTCAGAAGGATCTTGCGGGGCGAGTGGAGATCACCCAAGTTGTATAGCCTTTTGTAGCATGATTAGATTAGAGGGTTGTATAGGGTTTAGTTGTCTTTCTTTTGTGGATGTATTTATTTCAATTTGAAAGACTGTACCTATACCTCATATTGTCAGCTTGACTTTTATTTTGATGGGTCATTGTACCATTTTTTTGGTGCGATGTGAGGAAGTTAAAATTCTTGGGGCAGTGCTTTTGTACAGGTGTCTGCCGAGAATACTCCAGGGGTATGAGCTATGTCTGATAGGTCTCATAGCCCCGATGTATTTTGTCATGTAAATACTTTGGGTTTGTATTTCAAAAACTATTTCCGCTTCTTGTAAATATTATTGGCTTTTGTCGTTATGTTACGACTTCAACATTTCATCCAAAAGTATTTTCTTTGTTTTATTTCTCTATTTAAAAAAAAAATATACACCCACGCTGTTAAAAACTGGGGTGTTACACATACAAATTCAGAGGAGGGTGGTTCTAACACCATCAAAGGAATGTTATCAAGAATCATTCATGAATCTTTATTGTAAAACTATTTCGAAATGAATATGAACTACTTAAGGCATGTCCAAAATGCAGTGTCTCTCGATATAAGAAGAAAGAATCTACTCCAGCAAAAGTCGTGTGGTATTTTCCTATAATACCAAGATTTAGGCGCATGTATCGCAGTGAAGAAGATTCAAAACACTTGACATGGCATGCAGATGAAAGAATTAGAGATGGAATGTTTCGACACCCTGCAGATTCCCCACAATGGGCAAAAATTGATCACGAGTATCCTGAATTCGGGATAGAGTCAAGGAATCTAAGACTTGCACTTTCTACTAATGGAATGAATCCACATGGTCTTCAAAGCTTCTCACACAGCATGTGGCCTGTGATTTTGGTAATATATAACCTACCTCCATGGTTATGTATGAAGCATAAGTTTATGATGTTGTCTCTGTTAATTTCTGGACCCAAACAACCGGGTAATGAGATCGACATATACTTGACTCCTCTAATCGAAGATTTAAAACGTATGTGGGAGACAGGTGTGGAAGTTTATGATGGGTATAAGAAAGAATGTTTCAATTTGAGGGCTATGTTGTTCGGCACAACTAATGATTTTCCAGCATATGGTAATTTATCAGGATATAGCATTAAAGGTCAGTGTGCATGTCCTATATATGAAGAGAGTACAAATTGGATGCGGTTGAAACATTGTAAGAAGAATGTGTTTCTTGGACATCGTAGATTTTTACCTTATAGTCATCAATATCGTGGGTGGAGAAATGCATTTAATGGAAAATCAGAGGAAGTTAAAGCTCCTTTAGCACCCACTGGATATCAAATACTTGAAAAAGTACAAGGTTTGACCAATAAATTTGTCAAACCTTTTGCAGGGGAGCTGGTCAAAACTGGATGGAAGAAAAAGTCAATTTTCTTTGAATTGCAATATTGGAAGTCATTGTATATAAGAAATTTCCTCGATGTGATGCATATTGAAAAAAATGTATTTGATAGTGTTATTGGTACGTTACTCAATGTTCCAGGAAAGTCTAAAGATGGCATCAACGCAAGATTGGACTTGGTCGATATGGGAATAAGAAATGAATTGGCTCTAGTAAAGAAAGCAAATCGCACATATCTACCTCCAGCCGCTCATACTCTATCTAGAAAGGAAAAAATTGTTTTATGTATATTTCTACACAAAGTTAAAGTTCCAGAAGGATACTCTTCGAACATTAAAAATCTGGTTTTATTGTTCTATTCTGGTTTAATTCTGGTTCTAATTTGAATTATTGTAATCTGAATTATTGTTCTATTCTAGTTCTATTCTGGTTTTAATCTGAATTATTGTTCTATTCTGGTTCTATTCTGGTTTTTGGCTTAACCAGTGATTCAATTAGGACTTAAGTTTTTGGCTTTCGGATAGTTTGGTTGATGGGTGGGGGATAAGGGTCTTTGGTGAAGTGCATGTTTATGTAAATTTGGACAATTTCAATTCTTAAGAACTATGCATGTAATCTGAATTATTGGCAAATTGATTGGAATAAATGTCTGAGTTACAGTCATCCAATATTAAACCCAAATAAAACAAAAACAAAAATAACATATTGAGGCCTTTTACAGCGCTTCTTAAAAAAAGCGTTGTACAAGACCCTTTTAAAAATAAAATAAAGAGACATTTTACAGCGCTCTTCTTAACAAGCGCTGTAAAAGGCCCTTTTAAAAGTTAAATAAAGATTCATTTTATAGCGCTTACATTATAAAGCGCTGTAAAAGACTCTTGTAATTTAAAAACGCTTACATTTACGAAGTTCACTTAATTCAGATTCGAACCGAGGCCTTCCAAGTGGTGTCTGATGGAGAACTTTAATGTATTCAACAATAATTGGTGCATGATGGAGACCTTTTACAACGCTTATTGGGAAAAGCGCTGTAAAAGATTCTTTGAAAAATAAAATAAAGAGACCTTTTAAAAATTATGGCATAGTCTTTTTGTTAGTCATGAGGATTTTTTAAAGCCTTTTACAGCACTTTCTTTATAAAGCGCTGTAAAAGACTATTTGAAAAATAAAATAAAGAGACCTTTTACAGCACTTATTTGAATAAGCGCTGTAAAAGGCTTTAAAAATAATATTCATCAGATACCTAACATGACTTTCTCTAACAGGATTTTCTTCAAACACCTTGTACGCATCATGGGAATCCCCAAAAACACATTGTTAACAAAAACATCAGACCTATTGTTAACAAAAACATCAGACACATTGTTAACAAACCCATTTTTCGCAATATGTCAATGAACCTGAAGATCAAGTTACAATTTAAGCTTTGATAAAAAGGGTGTTGAGGTGGAGATTGAATTGTGAAAGAGTAAGCTTTGATGTTTGCGAAGAAGATGCATAAAATGACTTTGAGGTGGAGTTTGGTGAAGAGGAAGAGATTTTGGTGAAGAGGAAGAGGAAGGGTGTTGAGGTGGAGTTTGACGAGACCAGTCACTACTATGTGGGTTTTGCAGAGCTTGTTTAAAAAATAACATAACAAAAAACAAAAATAACATAAAAAAACAAAAAGGCCTTTTACAGCGCTTCTTTTAACAAGCGCTGTAAAAGGCTTTAAAAAAACATTCATATAAAATAAAAATAAAGAGTCCTTTTACAGCGCTTATTCTAATAAGCGCTGTAAAAGACACTTTTAAAAATAAAAGTAAAGAGTCCTTTTACAGCCCTTATGTGTACAAGCGTTGTAAAAGGTTTTTTTTTTAAAAAAAAAACATTATTCAACATACTAAAACAATGAGGTCTTTTGCAGCGCTTGTAGGGAAAAGTGCTGTAACAGTTCCTTTTAAAAAATTAAATAAGGACGCCTTTTAGAGCGCTTTTTTAACAAGCGCTGTAAAAGGTTTAGGCCTTTTAGAGTGCTCTTTGCAAAAGCGCTGTAAAAGGGTTATAAAAAAGCGCCATAAAAGGGTTATATATATAACAGTAACCTCTTCAGTTTCCTCTTCATTACGTAAACTACACTATCATCTCCTTCATCGTTCTTCTCTTCTTTTGCAAACCCTATAATCCCGTCCATTACGAACTGTATTTCCACGATCATCTCCTTCATTTCGAACCTTATTTCCATCCAAGATCATTTCGAACCGTATATTTTCATTGAAATATGTAACCCTCTTTACGTATTTCTTCAAAACGTTTTTCTGTGAACCTTATTGCTGTGAAATTTCTGCGTTCGCTCTTTTTTATCGCATTTCATCTTTCTTCGAACCATTATTCAGGTATTGATGTTATTTATTTTTTGTAATGATTAAAATGCATGTTGAGCTTGTTTAAAATATATATACTGATACATGTTGAGCTTGTTTAGAATAATTCATGATGCATGTTGAGCTTGTTGATGTTATACTAAACTGCATGTTGAACTTGTTTTAGTAAATGGATACAAACAAAGAAATAGAATGTCAAAATGAAGAAGTTGGCACCTCTAAGGCTTATGAAAATGAAGTCAAACGTGGTGCAACTATAATGCAAAAGGTGATTAAAGCAAGGAGCAATGGCACCAAGTTTGAGGTTATACTATACTATACTCTGTTTGCTGTGTATTTTTTTAGTTTTTTTATAATAGCATGTACTTACTATATGAGTTTATTAGGTTGAGAGTGCTCAGCCAATTGACCCCAACAGCGCAATGTTTGTAAGTTACATTGGGGCTGTTGTTCAATAAAATATTCCAATTATGATTGACGATTGGAGAGATAAGGCGTTGAAAGATGCCAAAGATATAATATGGAATGATATTCAAGTAAATTTTTTGATCCAATCTTTTGTCATTTATAAATATTTTCATTGAAATACTTTACTTATAATTTTTTTCATTGCAGACGACTTTTGTCCTTGATGAGGGACAAAAGAGTTACGTTTTGAGAGTTGCTAGGAAAATCCATCGGGGATTTAGATCGCATCTCTCAGATTTCTATCTAAAAGATAGAGAAGGAAACACAACTGCCGAACCTCCAAAAATATATCAACATTATATATCAAATGATGAATGGAAAGCATTTGTTTCCAAACGTTCTGACCCCGCGTTTGTCGTAAGTGATTAATTTATTAGCATTTGTGTGTTTTATTATTCATATTTGTAGCGCATTTTAAATTTTTACATAATTGCTATTTTTTTATATAGAATATTAGTAAGGCAAATCGCGAGACGGCAAGCAATCCGACGCACCCATACAGAAGATCACGTATGGGATATGCACGTCTAGACCAAAATCTTGTTAGTCAATGTAACATCAATAATGAGGGAATTTGTATTATAAACTATAGTTTCTAACTAATATTTTGTTTTAACAAATAGCGACAAGAGACCCAATCCGATCAACCGTTGAGTCGTCATATCTTGTGGAAGGAAGCTCGTGTAAATAAGGATGGAGTGGTTGATATCGAAAATGTCGAAAAAGTAATTGAACTTTGTGTAAGTATATTATGACTTTAATATTTTTCAATATTGTATTTATCACTTGAATACTTTTTAATATTGTATTTTAAAAATGCTAATGAACTTAACTATTTTAATGTTACTTGTATTTTAGGAGACCATCGAAGAAAGTTCTGAAAATGAAGAGAGCAACAAGGCTAGTTGCAGGGACATTCTGGGCAAAGTTTTTAATGTTCCTGAATATTCCGGTCGAGTTAGGGGGAAGGGATTTGGCGTAACTCCCAGAAGCTTTTTTCCTCAAGAGAAGCACCAAAAACCTTCAAACGAGGAAGTATTAGAGAAGCTCAGAATCCTATCTGAGCAAGTGGCACTCTTAGTGAATACGAATAAAGACAAGCAACTTCTGGATCAGCTCCAACATGAAATACAAATGGAGAGTGAAAGCGGGAGTTGCAACGTCGGTTTGAAAATTATTCCCGAGGTAATTAATTACTTACTTGCTTATGTAATTACTTATGCATTAAACAATATTATATATTAACTGTACTTATGTTTTAACTATTGATTTAGGGTGTCACTTCATGTTTCCTATACTAGCATGTGAAATTAAATGAATTTATTTGTGACTTGACTTGATTGTAAGGTGAGCAACTAAGGTCCTATATTGAAATTGTAAGGGTCCAACAGTTTAGTTTTTAAATTTGCAAAATTGTAACTTAGTCTTTTAAATTAAAAATTAGATTCTGGCAATTAATTAAGAAAATAATTTGTACAATTTCAAAATCTAACACTGCCATAAAACAAAATTACCAAGTGAATCATAACAAATTGTATTGTCATGATAAAATTACCAAGTGAATCATGGCATTATACTAGTAAAGTTTTGATATTACAAATAAGATATGTCTAAAGGTAGTGATTGAAACAGAAAGTATCAACTAACAGAAAATGTTTGTACTTTCTAATCATGGTTAGCATACAACAAAACAACTTAGAAAATGCACATGAAACATTCTTCAATTCAAAACAAGAAACAAAAATGAAACTAAGATGATATAAAACAGCATGCAAAATTGAAAAATATTTAAGAAAATTGAAAAATCTAATATAATATTAACACATCATAGTTAAGAAAATTGAAAAATCTAATATATAAAACAGCATGCAAAAACTAAAAAACCAAACTCTAGAAAATCCAAAAACAGAAACAATAGTTAAATCAAAACCCTAATTATAATAAAAAGAAATAAAAACCCTAGCACAATGCAAAATAAATTAGAAAAAGATGAACATGTTTAAAACAACAAAGATGAAAAATGCTATTTTTAAACACGAGATTGAAAATGCTAACAAAGAGAAAAATGTTTAGAACAACAAAGACGAAATTAACAATCAAAAATGAAACTAAGACGAAACTAACATAAATGAAACTAGCAAAGACAAAACTAACATATTTAAAAAAAAACAAAGACGAAAAAAGACAGTGAAAAACGAGATTATAATGTTTGGAACGAAAAAAGTTAGAGAGTTGAGAAATAAGAGAGAGAGTGATAACATGGAGTGGATGTGACCGCCACTGACCGTCGTTGGTCACCGTTGGCCGCCGTTGAGGTTTGAAGAAATTAGGGTTTGCGAAGAAGTAGGGTTTGTGAGAAGATGATGATGAGAGAACGAGTTGTGGGTGGGATTGTGTGGGTGGGATTGTGAAACTGAAATTAGGGTTAGGGTTGAGATAATAGTGGGCTAAAAATAAATTGGATTTCCAGCCTAACAATTATTATAAACTGTTAACGGGCAGGTCGGTCACCGTCGGTCCAAAATCCATAACCCGAACTCGCCCGAATCTACCCTAGTGAACCCATTAATTCTACCCGTTTAACCCGTTGGGTCCGATCCGACCGGTCCAGTTTACTTTACCCGTTGCGGGCCGGGCGGTACAGAACGGGCCATATCTTTTGTCCAGTCCTAATGTTATTTTTATCCAACGACAAGAAAACTTGCTTGATTAGAGAAAAAAATTTTGGTATTGTTTTTTATTCACAAATTAAGTTTAAGTCCCCATCTTTTTTTCCCCTATTTCTTTAATAAATTTTTAGCATAATTTTAAAATAAGTTATAGCTTAATTAAAAAAATTAAATTTGAACGGCCCTATCTAAATAAGTGTTGCATTTCAAATTGTAATTTCTATATCAATATTTACATGTCCTTTCGAAGTTGCTTTTGCCAAAAGGTTTGCCTTAATTTAATTTGAAATTTGACTCTTGCCCCAAAAAAAAAGGACTTCTTCTTTGTATTTTTATAAAGAATACTATATTATTATTTAGCAACATTGCGTTGTAATCCTCCAAGAAGTCCGAAGGCTTACGCAAATTCATATATATTTCTTGGTTTGGGACTTTTTACTATTTTATCTTCTCAAGTTCTAGCTCAAGTTCCTCTAATTCTTCTTCTTCCACCTCCTCCTCCTACTACAATTATTTGTGAGTTATGTTAGCCTATAATGTATTTTTCTACGTCAAATGCACTGTTTAAAAAAATATAATTCGATACATGTATAAATATTTTTATATAAACACACATTCTAATTAAATTTATTCAAATGATATAAATATAGTTCTTAAATTCTAATTTAAGTAGTAAATATCAATTTTGTTAGGTTGAATTTCTTGTGTAAATTAAATTGTGAAATTTACCATCAATTTTTTAAGATAAATAAATATTAACTTAATGTAAAACTAGAACCCTCAAATTAAATTTATTAAAATGATATTAATATTAAACTTATAAATTTATGATTATTTGATTTCAATATGATCACATGGTGTGATTCAACCAAGGACTAAATATAACTTTTTTAAATTTGCAAAGATTAAAATCAGACAAAAACACTTAAAATGACTAAAACCAAAAAATAATATAACTGCAGAAACTCAAATCATATTCAGACCTCAAATTTTTATTATGGTAATAATTTTTTTATAAAAAATTAGAGAACCATACTTATAAGGTTTATATATTAATTTCTATTTCACTTTTATATTTCTTGATATAATTAATTCTCCATTAGTTATTTTCAACTCAATGGCAACCCCAATGGCAACTAAGGATAGTTATGTTGGCCTGATGCATGAAGTGACACTTCTAGAAGCTAAAGATGATTTAATGACTTTCTGTGCAAATTTGATAAAGAAGAATGTTACTAAATCTATTCTATCAAAGCCGTAAATTTCTAAATCTCTTATTCAATGAAGAAGATAAAGTGTAACAACCTTTTTTTTTTTTTAAATAAAAATCAAAAATCGAATTTCAGAAGTTAACAAAGAAAGGAATTAAAGAAGAAAAGAAATTATTTTGGATTAAATATTTAAATCGTAACATATTCAAAAAAGCCAACAAATATTTACAAGCAGCGGAAATAGTTTTTGAAAAACAAACCAAAAGTATTTAAACCGAAAAAATAAACCCGGGCTATGAAACCTATCAGACATAGTTCATACCTCTAGAGTATTCTCAGCAAACACCTGTACAAAAGCACTGCCCTAAGAATTTCAACATTCCCACATCGCTTCAAAAAGTGGTTCAAGGACCCATCAAAATAAAAGTGAAGCTCACAATATGAGGTATATGTACAGTCTTCCAAATTGAAATAAATTCATCCACAAAAGAAAGACAACTACACCCTATACAACCACCTAATATGATCATGCTACAAAAAACTATAAAACCCCGAGTGATCTCTACAGGCCCCACAATATCCTTCTGACACAGCATCGCTCAGGTATACCTAACTACCATCCCATCTCCAAGGTACTAACCAGTCGGATGATCCTGATTCTCATTTGAAGACAAAGCCCAGATTTCAACAACAATCATTAAGTAAATGTAGATTTAACACTAATGATTTTCAAATCCTACACAAAGCATACTCAACATATATTTTCCACCACCACATATCAAATTTAATGCACAATTCACATTAAATTCGATCGATTCAAATTCCACAAAATCCACACCAAATCTAATTATCAATCACCCATGAATTTCCAAATTCCTCAAATATAAATGAAGCCAAATTAATTTTCACAAACCACTCCTCAACACATCAAATTCAATCCACGCTTTACATTAAATTCAATTTTCACAAATTCACACATAAAACACATCAAATTTAATATCCTAACAAGATACTTAAATGAATTAAATTCCTTTTCCACAAAATCATACATCAAATTCACCAAATTCCAAGTCAAAAAATACACATATATCATTATATGCAAGCTAAAAATTTGGAATGAGAACTTACCTTAACGGTAGCTTTAACAGTCGATTACAGCACCGCGATTAATTCAGGTAAAATTTCTACTCTCGTCGTTGCTTCCGAAGTTGGCTCACTAGAACTGTAGCGTGAAGGTGAGTAACTTTCGCTTCTATCAATTCTCGAAACGAAGCTCAAAAGTCGAAGAAAAGTGGAGTTTTGTGTTTGATAGTTTTGAAAACGCCTAACACCGGTTTTCTTCGTTTTCGAATCAAAGAAGAAGGGAGCTGAGAATTTATTCTTTCTCACCCACTTATAATAATATAAATATATATATATATATATATATATATATATTTATCAATGAATAATTTTAATCGGGTTATCAAAAGATTTTTTAGGCATTAAACTCACAAAATATCAATAACTTGACTAAAAAGCCTCAAAGTTCAATACTAAAATACATACATTCGAATTTAAAACTATAAGTCTTACATAAAGTTTCCAAAACTAATGAGGAAGAAGATAAACTTTTTAATGAAAAAAATTCTTTAAGAAGATAAACTCACAATTCACATAAAGTTTTAAAAAATGATAATTAATATAAAATTATAAATTAAAAATAATGAAAAAAATTACAAATGTGACGAAGAAGATAAACTTTCTTTAATAAAATAATCAAAATGTGGTGAGTAATATTAAGTTTCCATAAATTTCCCATGTATTAATAGCATGCAAAAATGTATATATTAACTGTATAAATATTAACTGAAAGTACACCTTTTGCTTGTAAATAGCCATAAATATGCATCAAAATTTGAGTTATATATAGTTTATATCGCTTTTTGGGTTATGATATTGTTTCAGATTATAATAATGCTCTAAAGGCATAATTTAATTAGCTCTAACATAATATCTGTTTTTTATAGCTAGGATAATTATGTTTTGGCAGGTTGGATACGATCCTGAAGTGGACTCATATCCATCATGGCTAGTTTGTCAACCATATTCTCATCTTTTGCCTTCAGTTTTTGCCCCAGGAACTCCAATTGCTTGTTTAAAAGAAGAACTTAGAAATAAATTTGGTAAGTTTTCTTCAATTATATGAATCACAGTTGTATGAGAATCTGTACCAAGCAACACTTTTCCTCTAGTAAAATTTAAATGCAGTTAGCAATGCCTCTAGGGGTTTGTTAATTGCATGTTGTCTAATATTAGTAATGCCTCTAGTAAAATTAATGCCAATGATAATTGTTGTTATATGGACTGGTAGCAATGATAAAGTACAGTCAAACTGTCCTATAAGAGTAAGAAAATTAATAAATTTGGGTAGAAAAACAAAAAGAAAATGATAATTTGACATAGTTTGGAGATTGAGATTTATAAATTGTGATGATCTTGCAAATCCTCCGATGCCATGTTTGCACAACCCTTCCTTTATCTGATCATGTCCTCGTAAGTAAGCAGAAAAGAGAAAAGGAAAATCATAGAACCATTGGCGAATCTCGTTATTCCATTCCTTATCATTAATTTTTGCATTCACAATTGCGGTTGTGGTTAACAATTAGCATTTGGATTGAATTAGAAGGATGACGAATTCTGCTTCTACGGTGCAATCAATGCCAGGAAGCTCAAGGTATATAGATCTGTATCCTGAACGAAAAATATCGTTTTTTGAGAATCTTTATATTTTTATGCATGAATGTCTGATTGTCCTCTAACATAAGTTATCCAATTTTTATACCTTACATATATGATAGTGGTGGTGAAACTATTTTGGGCTGTGGTGTCTTGTCATATCATTGGCTTTATTTTAAAATAGAAATATAAGTTCAATGAGATTGATTAACTTAAGAACAACATTTAGATTGACGATTTTGCTGCTTTTGATATATATGGCTACATGAAAAAGTTTCTGATATAGATATCTTCACTGTGACACAACAGCTTGTCCAATTTCTTTTGAAGCAGGCAGGTGTTGACAAGAGAATTGGTGGTCTTTATGGAAATCAAGATCTAATGAATATTGCCCATAACATGGCACGTGGACTGAAGGTCTACGTAGGACTATAATTGTTTTTTTTAGTTTTAGGGACTAAAAAGGTATAAAAAATGTGTAGATACTATAATTATATTCAACCCTTGAATTATTTTAGCAAAGATAAGAGCAAGAAAAAGGAAAGTTGTTGATGAAGCAACAATTGCAACGACAAGAAAAAAAGATGGTCGAGACCAACAAAAATTTCACCTTTCTCATGCAACATTTTGAAATTTTTGGATCTTCTTCTCGTTCAAGTTAATGAAGATAGTGGGGATAATGATATTGATAGTGATCGAGTAGTATTTGTTTTAATTTTGTTAATTTGCTTGTATCATGTACTTGATTATACTTAGTTTTTTTTATTGGAATCATGCTTTTATTAATACTTATTAATGATTTGTGAACATGTTATAAATCTTGTTTAGAAGTATCACAATACTTGAATCATTCTTTAACGAATATTTAGTTTTGATTTGTTAACATAATAAAAAATTTGTTTTACATTATTGTAATAGTATTTCAATTAAAGACTAATATTAAATATTAAAAAAATATATTTATAATAATTTTTTCATATATTTTTAATTGAAATATTCATATAAATAAAAAATCGGAAAAACTAATTTACGGTGGAAATTTTAGCAAATATAATGTGGATTTTTCTATAAAAATAATTTTGATGTGAAATTACGTACGGATTTTCATACGAAAGGTATTTTGGTGTATGTGGATATATACCTGTGGATTTTCATGCGACGCAAATGTGAAGGAATAGTACTATAGATATTTGTGTAAAAAACCGTAAGAAAATGCCTTAAGAGTACTCAACAATTGTTGCGGAATTTATTTACTTTTCCTGCGGATAAAGCCGCATGTAGTTTACCTGGAGATTCAGAAGTCCTCAATTAATAATTATCCACGAAGGATTTACGTGGGGATATGAATCCATAGGTAACATGTATTCCTCCAGACTTTTAGCTTAAATCCGCAGGAAATTCCGCAGGTAAATCGTTGATTTCTAGTAGTTATACTTACACCTTCAATACTTCGTTGAATAGGATGAATTAAATCCAATTGTGGAATATCGCATGGTAGAACAATACAGTTATAGCACCTGCATTTCAAATAAGAATGTGAATGGAGTCTCGCCCTTACCATTTTGGAGCGTTGTTATTATGACTCTTAGCCAACATTTTTATATTCTTATACTTTATTCCTTCACAAATTAATTAACCATTCACTTAGTAACAAACACATCTATTTCTATGATTTTGTGGTTCCTTTTGTAGTTAACAATTAACAATCATCTTTCACAAATCATGTATTGCATTAGAAAAATACGTCACACTTAACACAATAATACTAGCTAAGCATTTCAGTACTTAGCAAGGAACACAAGAAAACACAATTGGCTCAAGATTGCTAATTTAGTAAGCGTTTGAGCACAAGATTGACGATTGACTAATTGATAACTAACACATAACCCACTCGATCTAATTGGACTAATCAGACCTTGATACCACTAATGTGACATCCTAAACCCCAAAATAACATATATAATAATTTGTACTTGACTTTTTTTTAGGAAAATTCGGAGAAGATAAGAAAATTTGTTTCCAAGGAAATAAATACTTATATAACTAATTTCTGATATCACGTTACTCTAAATACACATGTAAAAATTCAAATTTATTTCTCAATGAAAATAGTGTAATCTTAATGAACTTGACTTAACTATAATTTCTTAATTTAATTGCAAAAACATATTAGTAATTCTAAGGTTTTCATACAAAATGTCATTTCTAATTAAATAACGTAAAAGTACAATACAAATTAAGACTCTTAATTCCCTATATCATATATCAAACTGAGGTTTCTCCCAAATTTGAACTTTAAGACTCATTAACCTGTAATAATTGCGATTTTGCAAACGTAGGAACAAGCCAATAAAAAAAAATAAAGAAGGGGGTAGATTTGAAATCGTATTAATAGTATAGTATACGTAAGGAGAACACTAAAACAATTATAATAGACCATATCATAATCACACTACGATATATCAAAATACTTAACAAAATAGTACCATATATTATAACATCGAAGTCACTCAAGTAAAATAATCATCTCATTATAATGTGTATCAAATCATCTAAGCGTAATTATTATTACTTTTGAAACTCATCAATTACAACCAAACAATCGTAAGAAAATTCAATTCTATGCATGAGCTTAAACTCTACTTCACAACATGGACGGATAATTCAAATTGGCCTTGTCCTCAAAGATTCCTTCATCATTACATAAACTCATCATAAATTTATGACATGACTATCATCATACATACCTCATCACCTACAATTATCACAAATTTATAAAATCACAATATTAATCATATAATATTAATCACATAATATTAATCACAATATTACGCATCCATATTTTATTATCTAATCACATAAAACTAATCTAATCAAACTTATACATGTAATTAATTCGACACTCAATATCACAATGATATCTAATACCACACATTTAAAGAAATTATATCAATCAACACCTTATAAATATTTCTATTCCATATTTTAATTTCACAATTTCCATATTTGCACATTAATTATTTATCCCTCAAATGGCTATTGTCGTACATAGCAAGTCCTAGATGAATCATTGGAAAATAGAGTTTTCTCGTTCGTCTCACAATATATTATACTCATCAATTCAAATGCTCTCTCACCTCTTATCTTATTTCGACGCTTTCACACACAAATACAAGTCCACGAGCATAAAACATTTGTTCATTTACTCCTTGCACTTCAATCGATCTAACTCGATAGCTTATGGATAAACGTCAAAAATAAATTATAATAACAAACACTAAAAACTAAATTTTGAATTTTGGTCAAGGAATCTTACCATAAATCAATTTTGGAAATTGGCATGGTTAAAATATGGGAACGTGTGTTTAATCTGGCAACTTTTTTAGAACAATTATCGATCATCGGTGTCAAACGATACTCCTAATTTATATTTCCTCTTCCTTAGGCTGCTGCTACTACTCCTCCTCTATCCTTCCTTATATTCTATTATTATTATTATTATTATTATTATTATTTGATTAGATTTTACTTGCTATGTATCACATTAATTACCAAGTCACATATACACGTAAAATTTCCTTAATCGTATTATCTAATATATTTACACTAATATACTATTATTTTTAGAAAAATATACAGAATAATAAAATAAAATATTTATTATTTATATCCCTCATTTATTCAAATATGTACAAAATTAACACATCATAGATGTGACACCCTAAATCCCAAAATAATATATATAACAGTTTATATCATATTCCTATAAAATTTGCAGCGGATAAATAAAATTATATTTTCAAGAAAATAAAAGCTTTTGTAACTAATCTAGGATATCAAGTTTCTCAAAGTACACATGCAACAAATTCAAATTTTATTACTCAAATAAAACAATTTAATCTCAATGAACTTGATTTAAGTATAATTACTTGATTTAATTCTAAAAACTTAGTACTTCTAAGGTTTTCATACAAAAATTTGATTCAAATTAAATAAGTAAAATACAAATTAAAACCCTTATTCCCGGTATCACCTATTAGAGTGGGGTTCCTCCCAAACTTGAACTTCAAGACTCATTAACCTGTAATAACTGCGATTTCACAAACGCAGGGCCCAGCCAGTCAAACACAAACAACGAAGGAGGTGAGTTTTGAAATCATGTTGGTAGTATAATATGAGTAAGAAGAACATGCAAACAATCATATTAGAACCGTATCATAATCACTTTACGATATATCAAAATATTTAATTAAAAAGTATCATACTATAACATCAAAGTCACTCAAGTAAAATAATCATCTCATTATAATATGCATCAAATCATCTAATTAATATTACCTTTAAAACACATCAATCACAACAAAACAACCACAAGGAAATGCAATGCTATGCATGACCTTAGCCTCTACTTCACAATGTGGTACCATTCTAACTCTGAAGTACTTGGTTAGGAGGCCATGATACTATGCCACCATCCCGGTGGACGGACAATTCAATTTGGCCCTGTCCTCATAGATCCCCTCAACTCAACCTGAGACACATATACGTGACAGTCGAGGTAAACGTGTGTTGCATGGTAGCTCCCGACATTTGGAGTGCTACCTCCAAGTCACCTAGGAATTCCCCACCGGAATACCTCCAAGGTCTAACAATCTTGCCTTAAGGCTTGACAGTAGACCGCCACGATCAGGCTCATTCAGTTGTACTTCCCCAGAATCACTAGGCTTGTCAGGCCCTACCTATATGATTACAAAATAATCTCCACTTCACAATTCACAATATTTATTTTCTCCCCCCGTTAGCTTAGACTACTCCATTAAGAGCACCATATTTAAGAATCATCACTATCTCATCAAGTATGAGGTACTTCAATATTTTCATCACAATCTTATAATATCATTAATCATAAATAATCATGATCATCGTATAAACTCATCGCAATTTTATAACATCACTATCATCTATCAAAAATCATCATTATCATCACGTAAGCATATATCAAACCATGCATCCATATTTTATTATCACATCCATTAATTTCATCTAAGCAAACATATACACATAATTTCATTGAACATCCAACATCACAATAATAACAAATATCAACTACCACACAAGTATCGAAAATTAAATCAATCAACACCTTATAAAAATTTCTATTTCACATTTTAATCTCACAATTCTCATATTTCAAATTAATCAATTTATCTCTCAAAGGGCTACTGTCGTACGTAGCAAGCCCCGGATGAATCGTTGGGAAATACGGTTTTCCCGTTCATCTCACAATATATTATACTCATGATTTCAAACGCTCTCTCACCCCTTACCTTATTTTGAAGCTTTCACACACGAATACAATTCCACGAGCAAACAACCTTTTTTCGTTGACTCTTGGTCCTTCAATCGATCTAACTCGATAGTTTATGGGTAAACGTTAAAAATAAATTATGAGAAGATACTCTAAAAACTAAATTCGAAATTCGGTCAAGGAAAATTACCATAAATCAGAAACCCAATCAATGGATAATATATCCACTTTTCACACGGTCGTTTTGGCGTTGGTTTCACTCAAATCGGACTTACGGTGAAGAAGAACGGTGCAAAATAAGGATTTCTGTAAACGGAGAAATCGGATATTTTATGGAGAAATTCGGGTTGTTAGAAATCTGAAAAATTGTGTTTAATTGAATAGATAAATGAGTTAAACAACTTACTGAAATTTGGACGAAAACAGATAAACTTTTCTGGGACAGTTATGGCTCTCCAGTGTCAAACGATAGTTGTTGTGTTTACTCTTTGGTTCTACGGCTACCCTTCCAACTCCCTTCCCTTGTTTTGTTTATTTTATATTATTAACAATTAGGGTTCGTAGAGTCAACCACATTGGTCTCTTTATTTATATTTTATTATTATTATTTTTATTTTGTTAAAATAAAACTAATAATTATTTAATCTCCTTTTTAACATTCCTCCAAACCCCATTTAGTTTTCTAAACATTACTAATATTTTATAAATTAGAGTAATTAAAATAATAAATATATAAAAAAAACATATTACTAATAATAGAAACTTTCACATTCAAAATAATTCCTACAATTATACTTATTTCTTAAAATATTCATATTATAACCATACCATCACATTAGAAAATAGTCAAAATTATAAAATAAATAGATATAACAATAATATTTTATGTAAATTACTAAATCATAATAAATATATATATATATATAATATATATTTAT
>JBBPBT010000183.1:6614243-6632926 GCA_037974875.1 Cicer bijugum
TGTTCTTTAAAATATTACACTAAAATACTTTTATTTTTTGAAAAATATGTAAAATAATAAAGAAAAATATTTATTATTTATATTGCTCATTAAATATAATATCTATCAAACCAGCACATCATAGAAAACATCCGTATCACGAAAATTATTCACAAAATTTATCAACATATATTCTAAAATAATTTTAACATCAAATTTATTATTTAAAATTCTATTTAATTAATAAAATAGTTTATTATAAAATTTGGGGTGTTACAATAGACAATACACATATAAAGAAAATTAATCATAAAAATAATCAACATATATTCTAAAATAATTTTAGCACCAAATTAATTATCTAACATCCTATTTAAATAATAAAATAGTTTATTATAATATTTGGTGTGTTACAATTCTGCGCTTGTCAAGGAAATTTCGTCCTCGAAATTTATGGTGTGTTAACTTATTTCTAACTTACCACCTTGAAGATTCAAACTTAGTCTATAAACATATTTAAGACATTAACTATGTAATAAAGCAAAATAATTCACATATCAATTAATCTAGAATGATAGACTAACACGACACAACAATTAGTTAAACACATCACCTTGAACAACTCAAATATAAAGGAAATATTATGATTAATCATTGTGTTTATAGATGAAACTAAGCATGTGAATTTAGTTAACAACACTTACTACATTCATTTGAATCAAATAACACATATCCCAAATACGTTTTCAATGACATGCAATAACTTAAGTTTTGTTTTTCTTTTTTAAAAGCAAACTAGTGTGTATAAATATTTTCACACATAGTCTCAAACACACTCAAAGTACAACTTAATTTCAAAGTCTTATACACACATTTTATTTATAGAACTCCTACAACTATTCTAGGTCTTTATCAAATGAAACAATATACAAAAATAAGATACTAACACAATGCCCTTATTTATTTCCAGCAAGTTCCATAGAAGATCAAACATATTTCATTTATGTACACGACTCTATACCAATTCATGTCACATGAAATAGTTGTTAGCATTTGACATTGATGTCACATATGATTTATAATGACCGAAAATTATGTAAGAGATGAATACGGTTTTAAATTATTTCAAAAATATAATTAACAAATATTTCTAACAATAATAACAATAAATTACTGTTGCCTCTTTTATCGACTCTAAGTCATCGGGGTAGCTAGTCCCTCCTACTTATGTTGTCAACTAGTTAAGGTAACCATAATTGTAGTCATTCAAATCCAAACATGGGTAATTTAAAGTATGCTTAACTTGGTTCAAGAATGCAAAGATGATGTCACAACTCATACTCCTTACTTCAAGTTAAAAGTTCACTTAATTACACATTCACAATAATTTATTTGAAACTTACAAGTAGTAACAACGACACTTACATCAATATATAATAAATAATCCGTTGGAAGCAATATAGAACTGTTTCACTTTTAGATGTTCTTGACTACTCTAGCTATATACGCTAATTCTCAACAATTCGTACACTTGAAACACACAAAATTTAATATTTACATAATCATATACATAATAACATAATTAATCCAAATATTAACACCAAGATTTTACGTTCATCTCATAACTCAAACGATGATTATAACACATGTAACATACTCTAATAGAAAGCTAACTACTCAAAATTGATCATGCTTAAATTTTCAGATCAGATCAATAATTATTTACTAGAAGATACAACACGCTACGAAACCAAATTGAATCAAGTAGTACATAAACTACTTTAAAGGTTACACATCATTCTAAAAATTGATTTCTATACTTAAATTATTGTAAAATGTATCACTAATTATTTAGCACCCAAATAAGATCATTGAGAAAAATAATCGATTATGCTTAGGCAATAATCAATTATTATCACACTTTCTTAGAAATTTGAAAAAACACTACACAACCATCAATTTTAATTGCATTTTAAAAAAATAACTGATTATTCAAGAAGAAATAATCGATTGTTTTCCCAGTCTCCATAAATTCAAAAGGCTCTCAAAATAATCGATTATTGAATATTCATAACCAATTATTTTCAAGCTCCAATCAAAGCACCACATGTTAAAACGTAATAAATTGTTATACTTAAATAATCAATTATTTTTGAAAAACTAATGCCAAAAATTCAATGTACTTGTATTTTTTATGTTGCTTCATTCTTGTTTTGTAGATATCTTTTCCTCTCTTCATTTTTCATCATCTTAACAATTCATCTTCATCATTCACACTCATCCATGACTCCCAAAAGAGAGAGTGCAAAATAATGGCGAACTTCTGATAATGGTTCAATCGATGTTCTTCTACAACACTCTTCATCTAGAAGCATTTGAAAAATAATATACAAAGAACAATGTTCAAAAACTTAAATTTTCTATGGAGTGAAATCTTCAGTTTCCTATCCCTATTGGTCAATGTTGGACACACCAACTTCCTTGTTATACTAGAAGAAGTTTATCTAGAATTAACTTGAGTTTTCAAATGCAACCTTTGATTCACTAATGGTATTATGACTTTTGAGTTTTGCCACCAATCCTTTTGTGTCTGGTTTCAAATGTTGGCCACATTTTCAAGCAGCTCGTAACTTTTCATCATATGCATATTTTTCATTATTTTTAGACTTATTTATTTGTAATCGTTAGTTAACTTAAAAATTTATTTGATATATTTTGTTGATTTTAGTTCTTGGATTTAACGACATGTTTCTGTTATTATTTCTTTGGTTGAGAACATATTTTTTGAAGTGTTGGTGTTTTGTTTTAGTGCATTGCGGGATTTTAGTGACAAATCAACATGATCTATGTGGAGTATTTCAACCATATATGGAGTTATAGATTTCTAATTGGATTCAACTCAAGTTCACATGAAATAAAGATCCATAGATATAAGTTTCATGAAGACATCAAAACCAAATTCAGATTCAAAAAAGGCGAAAATACAGTAAACATCAGACAACAGATGTTGTGCACTTGAAGCACAAATTCTTGCACTTGAGGAGCATTTCTATAGTATGTTTGCATCATGTTTTTTTGTCTAGGTGTCCATTACACACTGTAGAATACATAAAAATGTATTTTTCTCACTTTCTATTTCTCTTTTTGGCTATTTTGATGTTAGAAGACTTGTACCCTAGCATACAAATTCAGAGGAGGGTGGTTCTATCACCATCAGAGGAATATTATCAAGAATCATTCATGAATCTTTCCTGTAATTCTTTTTTAATCTCTATCTTTTATATCTTTTTTTAAGTAACTAAACCCAATTTGTTAGGGATGAGACTCTTATATTTCTAATTTGATTTCTAATTATATGAATGGGTTTATTGAATTATTTTTCTCATATATGTGCTTAATGGTTTTTTACTTCTTGCTCAACTTTAAATTATTTCAAGATTCGTATTTTGAAATGAAAGTGGACTTTATGAATGCTTGTTATGAGAAATTCATGATATTGTAGTCTAGGGATAGATGTAAGTCATTAAACCAATTGAATTATTTGTTGAGACAATACTTAAATAAGAGAATTATTGTACTATAAAGCTTAATTCTAATCTGAAATCCACCAAGAAATTAGGGGTTATTTTGCAATTAAAGGTTATGTCACTACAATATTAAGGAAATAATATTAAAGATAATTCAGTAATAGTTCAATAAAAGAATTTAGTAATGTCTATCAATAAAGGTTGGATTCTAAGTAAAACTCATCTCTAATATTTTTCTTTTTATAAAAGTTAAATTCTACTACTCTTGGCAGTTTGAAATATAATTTCAATCAATTCGAAAAAAAATTATTCATTTTTGATAATTAAACATCATTCGATAGTAAAACACAATCCTTTGAGTTCCATGCTCGGTACAACCGTTTTTATTATTACTTGCAATGATTTAGTACACTTATTGAAATGCTTTCATGTTTTTGGCGTCGTTGTTGCGGTTTGTCATATACTATTGAGTTATAATTTATTTACTTAAGTGAAATTTTTTACTCTACAATTAAATTTTGGTCTTTATTTTAGTTTTATTGAAAACTTTCCATTTTGTACGATTTGTCTAATCTTGTATGCAAGGCCAGACCTTAGCTAAACTTCTTTGCGATCAAGAAATCATGAAAACTGCAAAAGAAAATCGAAAGGAGGCAAAGGGAAAGATAATTATTAGTTGAACAAGAGGATCATGGAGAATTCTTCAACTTTGTGGGGATGGGTGATCCACCACCACATGAATGTACCCTTGGTGAATATGCGAATCTAGATAGAAATCGTGCTTGATTGGCCATCTATAATCAACCATTTATAGTTAACAAATTTGAAATAAATCCCGCTCTGTACTAAGAGTTGAAGGAGATTTATTTTTCCAATAAATATAATGAAGATTCTAGTAAACATCTCACCTACTTTTTTGGACTATGTGAAATAGTGAAGGTGGATGGTAACTCTGAAGAAGGCAAGAGGTTGAGACTATTTTCATTTTTCTAGAGAGATGAAGCTAAGAGGGCAAGATATTTTATTGTGACATTTCTTTGAGCAAACATTACACATCTCATCAGAAGAAGTCAATTCAGATTTAATCACTATTTCTTTGAATCCAATTCCTCTCTTATTATTTCTACTAACACCATAAATCATAGATGTTAGCTTGCTTTTATCCATGTTGTTTGCAAGGAAATCATTGTAAAATGAAACATCACAAGAAATCATGGGTTTGAGTTGTGTTTTCTAACTTAAAAAAATCTTTTTGATGTGGCTATACTAAAGTAAAGGAAGCAATGCAAGTGCAAGAAAACAAAGCAAAGAGACACAACCATTTATCTTGGTTTACAACCAACACGTAGCAAGTGTTCTTATCAGCCAATTATTATTCAAATGGCTTCAACCACATGTAGCAAGTCTTAAGATGAATAGTGAAAAATACAATTTTTACATTAATTTGACTTATTTTACACTCATGAATTCAAATTCACTCTAACATCATACATTCATTGACACTTTCATAAAATATGTGAATCACCAAGAGCTCCATAGCAACACCAACCCTACAACACAAAATAAACGTGTTTGAATGTGTCCGAAATCAACGAAGGATTCATAGGATCACCAAAAGACGATTGGCAAATCATGCGGAACATAAAATCAAAGTTACATAATTAATTAAAAATATAAGAATAAGAATGAAGTTAAAACAACACCACCAAATCGATAGTTAGATAAAGTCTCACCGATGTAAGACCCATAATTCTGAATTATACTTTATGTATTTTAGTGTATTTTGGTATTGAACTCGGAGGCTTTTTAGCCAAAGTTATTAATATTTTGGGAGTTTAAATGACCAGAAAGACATTTTGATGCTCGATTAAAATTAGTCGTCGATGAGTAAATTAAATTAACTGCGGCGAATCTTTTACGAAGAATTTAATTCTGGGGAGTTTTGTTAAAAATATCTCGAGTTGCTAAAAATTGTATCTGTCAATTGAGTTGCGATGATAGTAGATATTTTTAACTAAAAGTGGTTTGGAGAGGTTATGGGTGAAATGGTAATTTTAATAAATATCTAGATATTTTGAGATATTTGTTAAGTTATAAATAATATATATAGTTATATATATTTGGTTGAAGGAAAAAAAAAGAAGGAAATATAAAGGAAGGAAAAGGAAATAGAAAGGAGAGAGAATAGAAGGAAGGAAAAAGGAAAAAGAAAGTAGAACTTCCTCTTCTTCCTCAACCTCGCGAGAAACCCCACCTCCCTCTTCTTCCTCTTTTTCGTGTTTTGCTTCCTTTTTCTTTCTTTTTCTTCAAGAATAGAAACCCAAGGTTGGGTGGGTGATAGGATAAAGATTTCTCAACTTCACTCTTCCCCTTTGATTCGAAAACGAAGTAAAACGGTGTTAGGGATTTCAAAACCGTCAAACACAAATCTCCCTGTTTCATCTAGACCTAAGCTTCGTTTCACGAAGAGATAGAAGGGAAAGTTGCTCACTACCACGCTACGGTGCTAGGGGACCAACTATGGAAGCGGCGTTGCGAGCGGAAAATTTACCGGATTTACTCACGGTGCCGTAATCGCATGTTAAAGCTAACGTGAAGGTAAGGGCTCCTTCCAAACTTCTAGTTTGCATTTAGGGACTTACATGGGGTTGTGTGGAAAAGGATTTTGTTAGGGTTAAAGTGTTGATTTGGGGGAAAATGAATTTAACTCATTTGTGTATATTTTGAGTAAATGAAATTTGATGTATTTGAGTGTTATGATTGCGTTGATTTGTGTTCATCGTACATGGCGTGTTCATACTTGATGTTTGTTGATTGATGTGATTTGGTGTGAATCGTGGATTGAATTTGATAACATGTTTGAGATGTGATTTGTGTGGTTTGTGTGAAAAAAATGATTTGGTGTGAATTATAGATTGAATGTGAAAGTATGTTTGAGTTTGTTCTGTGTGGAATTTGAAAACCATTAAGTTAAACGAGTATTAAGAATGGGGAATCTCTTAATGTCTCGTTTACTTAATGTGGGTTTGTGAAAATCGTTTAAGTTAAATGAGAATTAAGAATGGGGAATCTCTTAATGTCTCGTTTACTTAATGTTGTTTTGAAAATCGTTTAAGTTAACTGGGCGTTATGAATGGTTTTAGTGAAATGAGTATTAAGAACGGGGAATCTCTTAATGACTTGTTTACTGAATGTTTTGTTCTGGAAATCGTTTAAGTCAAAAGTATATTAAGAATGGGGAATCTCTTAATATGTCTGTTTGCTTAATGTTTGGCGTGAAAATCGTTTAAGTCAAATAAGTGTTAAAAATGGGGAATCTTTTAATAATTGTATTTGCTTAACGATTGTTGTGAATGGAGTCAGTATACGCTCATGCATTTTCATGCTTTTTCTAAATCGTGCAGACCCGTGATAGGTGGCACCTTGATAAATAGTACTTTGGTCTGTGATAGGCGGTACATTTATGATTTACGTTTTTGTAAATTGTGCAGACCCGTGATAGGTGGCACCTTGGTAAATAGTACTTTGGCCCGTGATAGGCGGTACATTTATGATTTACGGTTTTTTGTAAATTGTGCATACCCGTGATAGGTGGCACCTTGGTAAAGAATACTTTGGCCTGTGATAGGTGGTACATTTACAATTTACGTTCTTTTTAGTAAACCGTGCAGACCCGTGATAAGTGGCACCTTGGTAAACGATACGGGTCCGTGATAGGCAATGCATTTATGGTTTACTCTTTTTAATAAATCGTGCAGACCCGTGATAGGTGGCACCTCGGTAATTGGTACTTTGGCCTACGATAGGCGGTACAATTATGATTTACGGCCCTTCGAGGAGGGTTTTGGTTTGGAATTCCGAGTCCATGCATTTTGGCATATACGCATTGCATTAGGGTGTTTGGCACACGAGTCGTGGTTGTTTCAAATTGTGATTGTGTTGATTTTACTAAGAGTTATGTTTTGGAATTGTGTGATAGTATGTTAGATTGTAAAACAATTTCGAGACTCAAGTTGACGTGGTGATTGTGTTGAAAATGCTAAGTGTTAAGATGTGGATTTGTGTATGAATGTGATTGAGTTAGTTTATGTATTTTTGGAAGAATATGCAGGGAAATCAATTTCCCAATCGATTGGCATTAAGTCAGTGGCTCAGCTATGCTGTCACTCGATTGCCCAATCAATTGCCCAATCGATTGAATTAAGACCAGAGTTCAAATTTCACTAAAAACCTTCAGGAAATCGATTTGGAAGTCGATTGACATTAAGTCAGTGGCTCAACTATGATGTCACTCGATTGCCCAATCAATTGCCCAATCGATTGAATTAAGCCCAGAGTTCAAATTTCATTAAAAACCTTCAGGAAATCGATTTGGAAGTCGATTGGCATTAAGTCAGTGGCTCAGCTATGCTGTCACTCGATTGCCCAATCAATTGCCCAATCGATTGAATTAAGCCCAGAGTTCAATCTTCACTA
Organism: Cicer bijugum; assembly: GCA_037974875.1. Lineage (NCBI taxonomy): Eukaryota > Viridiplantae > Streptophyta > Magnoliopsida > Fabales > Fabaceae > Cicer > Cicer bijugum. The sequence goes on from JBBPBT010000183.1 coordinate 6,622,226, forward strand.
AATACCTTCAAGAAATCGATTTGGAAATCGATTGGCTTTAATACAGGGGCTCAATTATCCATTTAATCGATTTCCCAATCGATTGGCTTAGTGGAAATTCTTATTTTGAGTTAGATAATCGATTGCTCAATTAATTTATCAATGTTTTGTTCAGTTGTGTATTACTTGATGGATTGAGAACTCTATTTGATTTCATTTACATTTGGCAAGCATTGTATGAACTTTTAGCATATGGAAAATCCTTTTAAGGTGCATGCTAAGTTGAAAAGGTATTTTGTGCATTTAAAAACTTAAATGTTATGTGTTAACTGTTAATTTCGGTTGGTGACCCTTTACAACTATTGTGGAAATCTGGGTTTTGCCTTCAGATGAGAGTCAGGATGATCCCACCGGTTCGTACCCTCCGGACGGGAATGTGGATGGGAGTGCTTGATTGGAGCTACGTCAGGAGAATCTCATGAGGCGCGTGGAGATTACTCAAGGCGTATAGTTTTTTGTTATGTATAGAATGATCAGACTAGGTTGTCACTGAGGACACATATGTCTTTCTTTTGGGCTACCTTTATGTTGAGTTAAAAGGATGTACTTGTACTATTGTTGACATCAGGACATGCTTTGGATTTATATTTTGAAAAACTTTTCTGCTGCTTGTAAATTTTAATGACTTAATTATTTATCCAAAGGTTTTACCTTATTTATTTCTCTGTTGTATTTTAATTGCTTTTGAAAAAAAAAATACACCCTCGCTTTGAAAAACGGGGTGTTACATGAATTGTGAATATGTTTGCGTATGTTCTGTGTGGATGTTGAAAACCATTAGAGTTAAATGAGTATTAAGAATGGGGAGTCTCTTAATGTCTACGTTTACTTAATGTTGTCATGAAAACCATTAGAGTTAAACGAGTATTAAAAATGGGGAATCTTTTAATATCTCTGTTTACTTAATGTTTGTTGTGAAAATCGTTTAAGTTAGACGAGTATTAAGAATGGAGAATCTCTTAATATCCTTGTTTACTTAATGTTTGTTGTGAAAATCGTTTAAGTTAAATGAGTATTAAGAATGAAGAATCTCTCACTATCCTTGATTACTTAATGTTTGTCGTGAAAACCATTAGAGTTAAACGAGTATTAAAAATGGGGAATCTTTTTAAATCTTTGTTTACTTAATGTTTGGCTGGAAAATCGTTTAAGTTAAATGAGTATTAAAAATGGGGAATCTTTTAATATCTGCATTTGCTTAACGATTGTCGTGGATGGAGTCAGAGTATGCTCTTGCATTTTCATTTTTTTTTGTAAATCGTGCAGACCCGTGATAGATGGCACCTTGGTAAATTTTGGCCTGTGACAGGCGGTACATTTATGATTTACGTTTTTGTAAATTGCGCAGACCCGTGATAGGTGGCACCTTGGTAAATAGTACTGATGACTCTTCATCATATGCATAATTTTTATTGATTTTAGTCTTATTTATCTTTAATCATTAGTTAATTTAATTAGTTATTTAATATATTTTGTTGATTTTAGTTATTTGATTTAATGAAATGTTTTTGTTCTTATTTGCTTAATTAAGTAGAGATTTTTTGTAGTTTTGCGTTGTTACTTTGTTTTAGTGCAGTGCTGAATTTTGGTGAGAAATCAACATGACATATATGGAGTATTTCAGCCATATCTGGAGTTCTAGACGTCCAATGGGAGTCAATCTAAGTGCTAATGAAAGCTAAGATCCATATCTACAACTTTCATGAAGACACCGGGACTAAATTCAGACTCGAAAGATGAGAAAAACGCAAAATACGTTAGACAACAGATGTTGTGCGCCTGGAGCGCGCCCTGCGCGCATTTCCCGCTGTTTAGTACTGCCAACGCGCGCCTGGGGCGCGCCCTGCACGCCTGGAGTGCGTAACGCGCATCAGCAATCATAAAAACCCAATTTTTTACTATTTAGGTATCTTTTTGACTCTTGGAAACTTGGAAGACTTGTGCCCTAGCATAGAAACTCAAAGACGGCCGTTTCTAATGCCATTGAAGCAGTTTTATCAAGAATAATCCATGAATCATTCTTGTAATTCTTCTTTAATCCTTATCTTTTGTATCTCTGCCATGAGTAACTAAACCCTATTTGTTAGGGATGAGTGTAACCAGATGAAACCCTTATTTTTCTGATTTGATTTCTAGTTATATGAATGAGTTTATTGAATTATTTTTCTCGTCTCTGTGCTTAATGCTTTTTATTGCTTGATCAACATTAAAATGTTCTACGATTTGTATTTTGAAACGGAAGTGGACTTTACGAATGCTTGAGATGAGAAATTCATGAATTTGTAGTCTAGGGATAGATGCAGGTCATGAAACCAATTAAATTAGTTGCAAAGCAATAATTTACAAAAGAATTTCTATACGGTAATGCTTAATTCTAATCTTAAATCTACTAAGGAATTAGGGGTTACTTTGGAATTAAAGGTTCTGTCACTAAGACATTAGGGCAAGAATAATAAAGAGAATTCGGTAATAATTCAATAAAGAAAGTCAGTAACTAGGATCAAATTAGACACCAAGGTTGGATTCGAAGTGAAACTCATCCCTGACATTTTTCTCATTATAAAAGATCAATTTTATTACTGTTGTTAATTTCAAATATTATTTCAATCAACTTGGGAACCTTTTGTTCAATTTTAGTAATTAAATATAATTCAATAGTAAAACGCAATCCTTGAGTTCGACACTCGGTACTACCGTTTTATTATTACTTGCAACGATTCAGTACACTTGCTGAAACGCTATCAAGTACTTTGGCCCGTGATAGGCGGTACATTTACGATTAACGGTTTTTTGTAAATTGTGCAGACCCGTGATAGGTGGCACCTTGGTAAATAGTAATTTGGCGTGTGATAGGCGGTGCATTTATGATTTACCTTTCTTTTTAGTAAACCGTGCAGACCCGTGATAGGAGGCACCTCTTTAAACGGTACGGGCCCGTGATAGACAGTACGTTTATGGTTTACGTTTTTTAGTAAATCGTGCAGACCCGTGATAGGTGGTACCTCGGTAATTCGTACTTGGGCTTGCAATAGGCGGTACAATTATGATTTACGGCCCTTCGAGGAGGGTTTTGGTTTCGAATTCTGAGTCCATGCATTTTGGCATATACGCATTGCATTATGGTGCTCGGCACACAAGTCGTGTTTGATTCAAGTTTATGATTGAGTGTTTGAACTTGAGATGTCATTGTGATTGTGTTGGTTTTGCTAAGTGTTATGTTTTGGAGTTGTGTGAGAATGTGATTGAGTTAGTTTATGTAGTTTTAGAAAAACATTCAGGGAAATCGATTCCCAAATTAATTCTACTAAAAGCTATTCCTCAAAATCGATTTGCCAATCGATTTGATGGGTTACAGGAGCACAGCCATTTTGACAAAATCGATTTGCCAATTGATTTGGCCATTATTGTAGTTCAGCTGTTCGGACAAAATCGATATGGCAATCGATTGGATTTATTACAGGAGCTCAGCCATTTTGACAAAATCGATTTGACAATCGATTGGATTCATTACAGGGGCTCAGCTATTCATTCAATCGATTTCCCAATCAATTAATTTAAGCCCAGAGTACATGTTTCACTAAAAACCTTCATCCAAATCGATTTGCTTAGTAGAAACTCTTACTCCGACTTAGATAACCGATTGCTCAATTGATTCATCAATGGATTGGTCAGTTATTTATTACTTGATGGATTAAAAACTTTAGTTTGATTCCATTTTTATTTGGCAAGTATTATATGAACTTTTAGCATAAGGAAAACTCTTTTATGGTGCATGCTAAGTTGAAAGGTTATTTTGTGCATTTAAAAGCTTAAATGTTATGTGTTAACTGTTAATTTCGGTTGGTGACCTTTTACAACTATTGTGGAAATCTGTGCTTTGCCCTCAGAAGAGAGCCAGGACAATCCTACCGGTTCGTACCCTGTGGATGGGAATGTAGATGGGAACGCCTGACTGGAGCTATGTTAGGAGGATCTTACGGGGCGCATGGAGATCACTCAGGGTGTTTAGTTTGTTTTGTAGAATGATCCGATTAGGTTGACATAGAGGGAACATATGTCTTTCTTTTGAATTGTGTTTATTTTAAATTGGAAGATTGTACCTATACTAATATTGTCAGCATGACATGTTATTTTCGATGGGTTCCATGTACTACTTTTTGATGTGTAAATACTTTAGATTCATATTTCGAAAAACTATTCCGCTGCTTGTAAATTATATTGACTTAAATAGTTATCAAAAGGTATTTCCTTGTTTAGTTCTCTGTTTTTATTTTAATTTCTTTTGAAAAAAAAAAATACACCCTCGCTTGGAAAATCCTGGTGTTACAACCGACATGCTAAAGCACAGCCAAGATCTAACGTCAACTTTATCGAAATCCGTGGATTAGTAGAACTTTATGGATGTTTTGAGTAAGAGGAATTCAAAACAGATATCCAATTATTCCACTGATGAACATGGAGGCCGAAAAAGGAAAACACAATATGTCCAAATAAGAAAATGTGATTGTTTCTTAAAAGAGAATGAGTAGAGTTTCTTGAAAGTTTCGACAAGGAGAATCTAAAAACGACGGCCATTGTTTTTAGTGATGAATACAGAGGCCGAAAAAGAAAAATACAATATGTCGAATTTTACAAAGATAATATTTAAGACAATAAAAGAGAATGTCCATATCGAAATTATATTATATTATTTTTCCCAAGGACAAGAAACTTGCTTGATTAGAGAAATCTTTTTTTGGTATTCCTTTTTATTTCAAAATTAAGTTTAAGTCCCCGTTATTTTTTTTCCCTATTTCTTTAATAAATTTTTAGCTTAATTGAAAAAAAAAATAGTTATAGCTTAATTAAAAAAATTAAATTTGAACGGCCCTATCTAAATAAGTGTTGCATTAAATAGTAATTTCTATTTCAATATTTACATGTCCTTTTGAAGTTGCTTTTGCCAAAAGGTTTGCCTTAATTTAATTTGAAATTTGACTCTTGGCCAAAAAAAAGGACTTCTTTGTATTTATATCAAGAATACTACATTACTATTTAGTAACATAGCATTGTAATCCTCCAAGAAGTCCCATGGCTTACACAAATTCATATATGTTTCTTGGTTTGGGACTTTTTACTATTTTATCTTCTCAAGTTCTAGCTCAAGTTCCTATACTTCTCCCTCCTCCACCTCCTCCTCCTCCTACAATTATTTGTAAGTTATGTTAGCCTATAATATATTTTTCTACGTCAAATGCACTGTTTAAAAAAATATGATTCGATATATGTATAAATATTTTTACATAAACACAAATTCTAATTAAATTTATTAAAATGATATAAATATAGTTTTTAAGTCCTAATTCAAATGCCAAATGTCAATATTATTAGGTTGGACATCTTGTATATGTTATTTATCGTGAAATTTACCATCAATATTTTAAGATAAATAAAAATTAAATTAATATAAAACTAGAACCTTGAAACTAAACTTATTAAAAAGATATTTATATTAAACTTGTAACTTTATGATTATTTGGTTTCATTATGATTTTAGTTCCTAAAACTGTACTATTTTTTATTTTAACTCTTTTATTTTTTTTTATTTTGAATAAATCCTTGCAAATATAAAATAAATGTCATTTTAAATTCTTATTCTAGTTTATGGGATCACATGGTGTGATTCAATTGGATCACATTTGATCTCAAGGAATAAATATAACATTTTTTAAATTTGCAAAGATTAAAATCAAACAAAAACACTTACAATGACTAAAACCAAAAAATAATATAATTGCAGGAACTCAAATCATATTCATACCTCAAACTTTTGTTACAATATAATTTTTTTTTTAAGAATTTAGAGAACCATACTTATAAGGTTTATATATTAATTTCTATTTCACTTTTATATTTCTTGATATAATGCATTCCCATTAGTTATTTTAAACTCAATGGCAACCCCAATGGCTACCGAGGATAGTTATGTTGGCCTGATGCAAGAAGTGACACTTCTAGAAACTGAAGGTGATCGAATGACTTTCCGTGAAAATTTGATAAAGAAGAATGTTGATAAATCTATTCTTCAAAGCCGTAAATTTCTAAATCTCTTATTTGATGAAGAAGATATAGTTTCCAAAAGTAATGAGGAAGATAAAGTTTCCTTAACTGATAAGGAAGATAAAGTTTTCAAAAATGACAAGGAAGAAAAAATTTCAAATAATGAGGGGAAAGACAAAGTTATCAAAAATGCGGAGAAAGAGAAGGTTTTTAGAGGTGACAAGGAATAGGATTAATTAAATCCAATCGTTGAATAATCTTAAGTTATGTTGACAAATCTTATATACAAAACTTTAAACAATTTAGAAATTCGTTGGTATAAGTTTTAGTAATAGATATCATAACAATTTTGATTTTTAGAACTATTATTAATGAAATTCTAAAAGTGAAAATGTGGATAACTAGTATTATTTAAAATCAGGCTAAAGGAAAATAATTAACCACTCACTTAGTATCAAACACATCTATTTCTATGATTTTTTAGTTCCTTTTGTAGTTAACAATTAACAATCATCTTTCATAAATAATGTATTGCATTAGAAAAATACATCACACTTAACACAATAATGCTTGCTAAGCATTTCAGTACTTAGTAGGTAACACAAGTAAACACGACTAACTCAAGATTGACAATTTACTAAGCGTTTGAGCACAAGATTGACGATTGACTAATTGACAACTAACACATAACCCACTCGGTCTAATTGGACAAACCAAACCTTGATACCACTAATGTGACACCCTAAACCCCCAAAATAACATATATAATAATTTGTATTAAACTTTTTTTTATGAAAATTCAGAGCAGATAAGAAAATTTATTTCCATGGAAATAAATACTTTTATAACTAATTTTGGATATCACGTTACTCTAAATGCACATGTAAAAATTCAACTTTATTTCTCAATGAAAATAGTGTAATCTTAATGAACTTGGCTTGACTATAATTTCTTAATTTAATTACAAAAACATATTACTACGTATAAGGTTTTCATAAAAGAGTTGTTTCTAGTTAAATAAACTAAAAGTACAATACAAATTAAGAATCTTAATTCCCTGTATCACATATCAGACCGGAGTTTCTCCCAAATTTGAACTTCAAGACTCATTAACTTGTAATAATTGCGATTTTGCAAACGCATGACCAAGCCAATCAAACAAAACTAACTAAGTGGATAGATTTGAAATCATATTAATAGTATAGTATACATAAGGAGAACCCGAAAACAATTATAATAGACCGTATCATGATCAGTATCATAATGACACTACGATATATCAAAATACTTAACGAAATAGTACTATATATTATAACATCGAAGTCACTCAAGTAAAATAATCATCTCATTATAATGTGTACGAAATCATCTAAGCGTAATTATTATTACTTGTGAAACACATCAATCACAACATAACAATCATAAGAAAATTCAATACTATGCATGAGCTTAGACTTTACTTCACAACATGGACGGGCAATTGAAATTGGCCTTGTCCTCAAAGAACCCTTCATCATTACATAAACTTATCACAAATTTATTGCATCACTATCATCAAACATACCTCATCACATAAAATTATCACAAATTTATAAAATCAAAATATTAATCATATAATATTAATCACATAATATTAATCACAATATCACGCATCCATATTTTAGTGTCTAATCACATAAACTAATCTAATCAAACATATACATATAAATAATTCGGCACTCAATATCACAATAATATCTAATACCACACATTTACAGAAATTATATCAATCAACACCTTACAAATATTTCTATTCCATATTTTAATTTCACAGTTTCTATATTTGCACATTAATTAATTTATCCCTCAAAGGGCTACTGTTGTACGTAGCAAGTCTTAGATGAATCGTTGGAAAATAGAGTTTTCTCGTTCATCTCACAATATATTATACTCATGAATCCAAATGCTCTCTCACCCTTTATCTTATTTTGACGCTTTCACACACGAATACAAGTCCATAAGCAAAAAACATTTTGATCAAAAACTAAATTATGATAACAAACTCTAAAAACTAAATTTCGAATTTTTGTCAAGGAAACTTACCATAAATCAGAAAACCATCAGTGGATAATATAACCACTTTTCACACGATCATTTTGACGTTGGTTTCAATCATATTTGAGCTCCGATGATGAAGAACAATGCAAAATAAGGAATTTTACAAAAGGAGAAGTCATGCATTTTAGAGTGAAATTGGGATGGTTAAAATATGGGAATGTGTGTTTAATCTGGAAACTTTTTTGGAACAGTTATCGATCATCGGTGCCAAACGATACTCCTAATTTATGTTTCCTCTTCCTTAGGCGGCTGCTACTACTCCTCCACTATCCTTCCTTATATTTTTTAATTATTATTATTTGATTAGGTTATACTTGCAATGGGCTTAACCCAACAATTGGCTAAGGTCCCAAGATAAAGTATCACATTAATTACCAAGTCACATATACACGTCAAATTTCTTAAATCTTATTCTCTAAAATATTTACACTAAAATACTATTGTTTTTTAAAAATATATATAAAATAATAAAATAAAATATTTATTATTTATATCCCTCATATATTCAAATATGTACAAAATTAACACATCATAGACAATACACATATACAGAAAATTAATCAGAAAAATAATCAATATATATTCTAAAATAATTTTAGCACCAAATTAATTATCTAAAATCCTATTTAATAAATAAAATAGTATATTATAAAATTTGGGGTGTTACAATTCTCCGCTTGTTAAGGAAATTTCGTCCTCGAAATTAATGGTGAGTGAACTAATATCTATCTTACCACCTTCAAGATTGAAACTTTGTCTATAAACCAAAATATGTCATATATCAATTAGCTTAGCATGATAGACTAACATGACACAACAATTTGTTAAACACATCATCTTCAACAACTCAAATATGAAGGAAATATTATGATTAATCATTGTGTTTAAAGATGAAATTAACTATGTGAATTTAGTTAACAACACTTACTACATTCATTTGTATCAAATAACACATATCCCAAATACGTTTCAATGACATGCAATCACTTAAGTTTTGTTTTTCTTTTTTAAAAGCAAAGTTGTGTACATAAATATTTTCACACATGGTCTTACACACTGAAAGTATAACATAATTTCAGAATCTTATACACACATTTTAATTATAGAACTTCTACAGTTGTTCTAGGTCCTTTTCAAATGAGACAATATAGAAAAATAAGATACTGACACAATGCACTTATTTATTTTCAGAAAGTTACATTGAAGATCAAGCATATTTCATTTATGTACACAACTCCATACCAATTCATGTCACATCAAATAGTTGTTAGCATTTGACGTTGATGTCATATATGATTTATAGTGATCCAAAATTATGTCAGAGATGAATACGATTTTTAATTATTTCAAAAATATAATTAACAAATATTTCTAACAATAATAACAATAAGTTACTGTTGTCTCTTTTATCGATGCTAAGTCATCGGAGTAGCTAGTCCCTCCTACTCATGTAGTCAAGTAGTTAAAATAACCATAATTGTAGTCATTCAAATTCAAACATGGATAATTAAAAGTATTTTTAACTTGGTTCAAGAGTGTGACGGTGGTGTCACAACTCATACTCCTTACTTCAAGTTAAAAGTTCACTTAATTACGCATTCACAATAATCTATTTGAAACTTACAAGTAGTAACAACGACACTTACTTCAATATATAATCAATAATCCGTTTGAAGCAATATAGAACTATTTCACTTTTAGATGTTCTTGACTACACTAACTTTATACGCTATTTCCCAACAATTAGAACACTTGAAACACACAAAATTTAATATTTACATAATCATATACACATTTACATAATTAATTCAAATATTAAAACCAGGATTTTACGTTCATCTCATAACTCAAACGATGATTATAACACATGTAACATACTCTCATAGAAGGCTAACTACTCCAAATTGATCGTGCTTAAATTTTCTTTTGAATTAATCGTCACTTTAAAGTTATAACAAACTATAACTGAGATTTCCATGTAGCAGATCAGATCAATAATTATTTACTAGAAGATACAACACGCTACCAAACTAAATTGAATCGAGTTGTACATAAACCACTTTAAAGGTTACACATCATTCTAAAAATTTATTTCTATACTTAAATTATTATAAAATGTATCACTAATCATTTAGTGTAACACCCTAAATTTTATATTAAACTATTTTATTAGTTAAGTACGATTTTAAATAATTAATTTAATATTAAAATTATCTTAGATTACATGAGCGATATAAATAATAAATATTATATTTTATTATTTGATATATTTTTAAAAACTAATAGTATTTTAGTGTAATATATATGTTTTAAAGAAAAATATTTCGTACGATTTTATGTGTATATACTTTATGTAATACTTTTAGGTGCGTTTGACTAATGTTAAGTATGCACGTACATTATATTTCAATTATTTATATCTATTTTCTATTTTTAGTTATTTTTTATAAATAATTATCTTGAGATAGTAGTGATATTATGTTTGATTTACTTTATTTTTATATACTTGTTATGACATTGTGATTT
>JBBPBT010000183.1:6633211-6646449 GCA_037974875.1 Cicer bijugum
TAATTAATATAAAGTGTTGATGTTATATTTATTTATTTTATAATTTGGACTATTCTCTAATGATGGTAATATTTTAATTTGAGTATTTAAAAAAAATAAATATTATTATAGCGATTATTTTAAATATGAGATTTTTGGTTATTAATGCATTTTAAAAGATTAATTATTTTTATTTATAAATTATTAGTTTTGAAATAGTAATAATGCTTTGTTAATGAAATTGTTTTTAAAAAAATAAAATAAAACTAGTAAAACCTAAAAGGAGGCCAATGGGTTTTGATACATGTATGAACCCTAATTGTTAATAAAATAAAACAAACAAAAAAGGGAAGGGAGTTGGAAGGGCAGATGTAAAACCAAAGATAAAACATAACAATAACCTTATTGTTTGACACGGGTGATCGATAACTATTCCAGAAAATTTTCTCTATATTCACCCAAATTTGAGTATGTTATTTCATTCATTTAACTCGTCAATTAAACATAATTTTCCAAATTTTTAAAAACCCCACTTTCTCTCTAAAATACCCGACTTCTTCATTTGTAGAATTCGTTATCCTTTTAGAATAATTTATATACTACGAGATTTATTTTAGAGTGGTGATCCTATTAAAATAATTTAAGTGTTTGCAATCAAATTTTAGAGTATTGATTAACCACTAAAATAATTTATATACTACGAAATTTATTTTAATTTTATGATTGTTATATTAATTTGGAGTAAAAATAGTTGCATACTTTATATACTAATTGAAAAATCTTTGTTAAATGATAAAGATGGATTAAAAGAAAAGTTAATTAATTTATTTGTGATCAATTTGTAAATATTGGATTGGTATGAGGATATTTTACATCATGATGTCAATTGATGAATTAGTTATATGCATGTATATGATTATGTAAATATAAATTTTTTTGTGTTTCAAGTGTTCTAATTTTTGGGAATTAGTGTATAGAGTTAGAGTAGTCGAGAGCATTTATAAGTGGAATAGTTCTATATTTCTTCAATCGAATTGTTGATTACATGTTGATGTTAGTGTCCTTTCTTTTGTTGTTGTATCTAGTTGTAAATTGCAAAAAAAAAATTATTGGGAATGTGAAATTAAGTGAGTTTTTAACTTGAAGTAAGGAGTAGGAGTTGTGGCGCCACCTTCGCTGTAACACCCTAAATTTGATAATAAACTATTTTATTAATTAAATAAGATTTTAAATAATTAATTTGATGTTAAAATTTGATAAATTTTGTGAGTAATTTTTGTTATAACGATTTTTTCTATGATGTGTTGGTTTAATAGATATTATATTTAATTAGCAATATAAATAATAAATATTTTATTTTATTATTTTATATATTTTTCTAAAAATAATAGTATTTTAGTGTAATATTTTAAAGAACAAGATTTTATGTGATTTTAAGTGTATATGTGAGTTGGTAATTAATATGATATGATATTTTCATATATGTTTGACTAATGTTAAGTGTGTACATATTTATATTTTAATCATTTTTAAGTATCTCTTATTTTAATTAATTCTAAATATATCTTATTTTAATTATTTATAGAATCTTGAGATTGTTGTAATCTTGTGTTTGATTTTCTTTGTTTTTATATACTTATTGTTGAAATTTGTTATTATTGTGATGTTGGATGTTGAATGAAATTATGTGTACATGTTTGCTTAGATGAAATTATATGATGTGATAATAAAATATGGATGCATGGTTTGATATATGCTTACGTGATGATAATGATGATTTTTGATTGATGATAGTGATGTTATAAAATTGTGATGAGTTTATACGATGATCATGATTATTTATGATTAATGATATTATAAAATTGTGATGAAAATATTGAAGTACCCCATACTTGATGAGATAGTGATGATTCTTAAATATGGTGCTCTTAATGGAGTAGTCTAAGCTAACAGGGGGAGAAAATAAATATTGTGAATTGTGAAGTGGAGATTATTTTGTCATCATATAGGTAGGGCCTGACAAGCCTAGTGATTTTGGGGAAGTACAACTGAACGAGCCTGATCGTGGCGGTCTGCTGTCGAGCCTTAAGGCAAGATTGTTAGACCTTGGAGGTATTTCAGTGGGAAATTCCTAGGTGACTTGGAGGTAGCACTCCAAATGTCGGGAGCTACCATGCAACACACGTTTACCTCGACTGTCACGTATATGTGTCTCGGGTTTTGAGTTGAGGGGATCTATGAGGACAAAGCCAATTTGAATTGTCTGTCCACCGGGATGGTGGCATAGTATCATGGCCTCCTAACCAAGTACTTCAGAGTTAGAATGGTACCACATTGTGAAGTAGAGTCTAAGCTCATGCATATCATTGCATTTCCTTGTGATTGTTTTGTTGTGATTGATGTGTTTCAAAGGTAATAATAATGAGATGATTTGATACATATTATAATGAGATGATTATTTTACTTGAGTGACTTTGATGCTATAGTATGATATTATTTAATTAAATATTTTGATATATCGTAAAGTGATTATGATAAGGTTCTATTATGATTGTTTGCGTGTTCTTCTTACTCATATTATACTATTAACATGATTTCAAAACTCACCTCCTTCGTAGTTTGTGTTTGACTGGTTGGACCATGCGTTTGCTAAATCGCAATTATTACAGGTTAATGAGTCTTGAAGTTCAAGTTTGGGAGGAACCCGCTCTGATAGGTGATACCGGGAATAAGGGTTTTAATTTGTATTTTACTTATTTAATTTGAATCAAATTTTTGTATGAAAATCTTAGAAGTACTAGTAAGTTTTTAGAATTAAATCAAGTAATTATACTTAAATCAAGTTCATTAAGATTAAATTGTTTTATTTGAGTAATAAAATTTGAATTGTTGCATGTGTACTTTGAGAAACGTGATATCCTAAATTAGTTACAAAAGTTTTTATTTTATTGAAAATATAATTTTAATTATCCGCTGCAAGTCTTATAGGAATATGATATAAATTATTATATATATTATTTTTGGGATTTAGGGTGTCAAATTAGTGGTATCAGAGTAGGTCTGTCCAATCAGGCCGAGTGGGTCGAATGTCGATTCTGTGTTACGAATGTCAGTCGTGTCAATTGTGTTTTCTTGTGTAATAATTATTTTCACTATGATATTTTCCCGTTATATATTTGTGTTATATGCTTTTGTATTATTATACATATTTTCAAGATTACTAATTAACTGTATATTATTTTCTTACTCTGATTGTGCAATGGATCCTAAATTTCTACCTAAGTGAGTAAATAAACCATAAAATTACTTGTTAGGATCTGAGTTAATTTTAATTGTTGACAATATTATGTTAGTTACTTGTCGCTTATTGCTTGTCTACTGAACTGTGATTTTTGCACAGTTGTTTTATATGAATAGTTGGAAGTAATAATTTTGATTGACCAACTGTATGTTTCAAGTTATTAATCTCATTCACATAATCTTATGTATCAAATGTCATACCTCACTGGTTAGTTGTTTTAAAGTTCGACTTTCACCCTTAATCAATTTAAAATATTTAGTTTTGATATGTATTTGTTTAATGTGTTTGATCTAATAACTAATTGATTGAAACATTGAATTCCTTATGGATTATATGTTTAAAACTTCAAGTATTGACTTTTACTAGGTACAAATTATTATTATTCTATTGAAACTCAATTTAGAGAAAAAGAAGATGTTTCGTTCTAAACTTTGAGTTAGATAGGAAATATGTCCCTTACGTTTAAAGTTTTAATTTTGACTAAAAATTTATTATTTTTATTTTATGTTGGCTTATCTTAAAAAAAAAAATTTGATTTTAAATCGTGAATGTTTACTTTAAATCACTTGAAAGTGTTGATGGTTGTATCTAGATGAGTAGAATTTTGATATTGGTTTTGAAAACAATTTAGAATGTTCGTCATGATTTAGATAGTGTGAAATTCATATTATTAGCAAAAGTAATTCTTGAATATTAGAGATTGGTAGAACTTAGAATTTTTAAAAAATGACATTTTGAAGGAGTTAAAGTTTACTTATTTTGTATGATGAAAATAACTTTTGTTTGAATTACTCTTGATTGTTTTAAAGAATTAAAATTGAGTTGAATTTGATATCGTTTCAGCAAGTGTACTGAATTGTTGCAAGTAATAATAAAACGGTAGTACCGAGTGTCGAACTCAAGGATTGCGTCTTACTATTGAATTATATTTAATTACTAAAATTGAACAAAAAGGTTCCCAAGTTGATTGAAATAATGTTTGAAATTAACAACAATAATAAAATTGATCTTTTATAATGAGAAAAATGTCAGGGATGAGTTTCACTTCGAATCCAACCTTGGTGTCTAATTTGATCCTAGTTACTGAATTCCTTTATTGAATTATTACCGAATTCTCTTTATTATTCTTGCCCTAATGTCTTAGTGACAGAACCTTTAATTCCAAAGTAACCCCTAATTCCTTAGTAGATTTAAGATTAGAATTAAGCATTACCGTATAGAAATTCTCTTGTAAATTATTGCTTTGCAACTAATTTAATTGGTTTCATGACCTACATCTATCCCTAGACTACAAATTCATGAATTTCACATCTCAAGCATTCGTAAAGTCCACTTCCGTTTCAAAATACAAATCGTAGAACATTTTAATGTTGATCAAGCAATAAAAAGCATTAAGCACAGAGATGAGGAAAATAATTCAATAAAATCATTCATAAAACTAGAAATCAAATCAGAAAAATAAGGGTTTCATCTGGTTACACTCATCCCTAACAAATAGGGTTTAGTTACTCATGACAGAGATACAAAAGATAGGGATTAAAAAAGAATTACAAGAATGATTCATGGATGATTCTTGATAAAACTGCTTCAATGGCCATAGAAACGGCTGTCTTTGAGTTTCTATGCTAGGGCACAAGTCTCCCAAGTTCCCCAGAGTAAAAAAGATCCCTAAACAGTAAAAAATTGGGTTTTTATGATTGCTGATGCGCGTTACGCGCTCCAGGCGCGCAGGGTGCGACCTTGGCGCGCGTTGGCAGTACTAAACAACGGGAAATGCGCTCCAGGCGCGCAGGGCGCGCTCCAAGCGTACAGCATCTGCTGTCTGACGTATTTTGCATTTTTCTCATCCTTCGAGTCTGAATTTGGTCCCGTTGTCTTCATGAATGTTGTAGGTATGGATCGTAGCTTTCATTAACACTTGGATTGACTCCAATTGGATATCTAGAACTCCAGATATGGCTGAAATACTCCATATAGGTCATGTAGATTTGTCACCAAAATTCAGCACTGCACTAAAACAAAGTAACAACGCAAAACTATGAAAAATCTCTACTTAATTAAGCAAATAAGAACAAAAACATTTCATTAAATCAAATATCTAAAATCAACAAAATATATTAAATAACTCATTAAATTAACTAATGATTAAAGATAAATTAGACTAAAATCAATAAAAATTATGCATATGATGAAGAGTCATCACAACCCCAAACTTAATCTATTGCTTGTCCCCAAGCAACAATTAATTTCATATTTGGTGCAGTTAAAAGAAAACTTAAACTCAATTTCTCAATTTAAATCAAACCCAATTCTCAATGTTTCAGCTAGTACAAAACATCCATCATACTCTATGGTTGCTTACAAAAATAACGAGGTTTGTACACCTTGACATTCATTTATCAAATTCAACTCTCTCTTCACACAATCTCACCAAAATTTCTCTCAAGTGTTTAGAAGGGTTATGAATTTATCACTCAAATCCTAGAGCATGCATCAGGCTACCATTGGCTTGAAAAAATTCTAGTTAGCAATCACAATGCAGCAAACACATACATTGTTGGAGGACTTTCGGGTTGTAATGGGGCTTAGGTAAGGGTAGGACATTTTGGGATAGTAGACTTTACTACTTGGAGTTAGGCATATATTTCCAAATCATTCTACCATTTTTTTTCTTCACCTTTTCATTTTGGAGATTCTCAAACATTAACAATAGAACTAAGAAGATATTATTTATCAAGATATTATTTATCGTTTTTTTTCTTCTTTTCTTCTTTTTTATTTTTCTATATTTTTTTTTCTATATTTTTTTTTTGTGAGAATCACCTCCCCATACTTAAAAGGTTGCTATCCCATGAGCAACCCCAAACTTAGAATTTGATCAAGACAAGACAAAAATTTTCTACCTAACTCCAAGTAAGGTGATGTAATTGAAGTAGGGTTTTTGTTTTGTAATGTGGCTAGTAAACGAAACAAAAGGGCAAGGCTCAAAGGGCCTAGAAAATGATAACATTTTCATAGGGTAGTTAGAAAGGCTCAAACGACCAAATAAAATTGCCTCAATGTATGCATAAATTACAAGTGATGCAAGTCAGAATTAGTGCAAGTTCTGAAGGGATAATACATGTATGGATAATCACACAACAAAGAATTTAAGTGTTTAGGCTCAAAAGCTCACAGCTAGGATAATAAGAGAGAGTATGAACTATCTAAATGATGCCAAACATGCTACTACAAAATTTATTTAGTGTTTTTTTTTAATCGCGAGTTAGACTACAACAACCAAGCAGTAATCAACAACGCATGAATTAGTGAAACTTATCGAATTGAGCAATGATATGAGCAAAGAAATATAATTTAAATTTCAAAATGACAAACATAAAACTTAAGACCAAATGTAAGTTGTTAATAATTCTTCATCATAGTGCACGCTTATACACAATTAGAAAGAAACACATCCAAATAACAAAAATAAGATTGCAAAAAATAAAAGTTACCTCTACCTGTGGGTTGCCTCCCACGAAGCGCTTCTTTAAAGTCATTAGCTTGACGCCTCAACTATTGTCAAGGTGGCATATATGACAGGAAGAACACATCATCCTTCTTTTTATTTTTGTTTGGTAGAAATTCCATGAACTTAAGAAATAAAAGATGTTGTTTCCAAGTCCTTCTCAATTGGACATTGATGAACAAGCCATTGATTGAATCTCGAACTTTATCAATCTCTTCTTTTTTCTTTTCCTTGTTCATATTTTCCTCTTGCTTATCTTCTTCTACCACAACAATGAAATTATCTTCAATCTTCAACATCTCCTCCATCTTCTCAAACTTAGCCACTTGCTCAAATAACCTCTCACATTGATTTTCAAATTTGTCAATTGAAACCATGTTATTCTTCATGAATTCAGCCAAAACATTCGTAACGTGAAAGTCTTTATCACCCGATTCTTTGGATAGAATTTTAGGAGGTAGAATTTGTTCCCAATTTATCTTTTGAATGTAACACTCGATGTTTTTTGTAACTTTGAGAAAAAAGTCTTCATATTCTATTAGTTCATCAAGGTCATCTAAACAACGTCCATTATTATGTGCTTTTCCGCAAAAGTCACATCTAAGAGGCTTCCACGGAGGGATCTGAGGGTGATATTTAAAAAATGTATGGCTCAAGATTTGCCCCACGATCGTTCGACATATACCCGATATAAGGCAAGTATCACACTCTACATATAATTGTAGTAGAATATCATCATCATAATCTTCCATGCTCTACAGCGCATAGTTATCTCAAATAAAGAAGAGAAAAACCACTACACCTGACATTAGCAAGTTCAACAAATAAAAATAGAAAAAAAAAATTGTTATAAAATAAAATAAAATAAAATAAAAATTTTTATTGCAGAGCAAAATATTTTAATTAAGTAAATAAATTAAATTCAATAGTGATATGACAATCCCCGGCAACGGCACCAAAAACTTGATAGCGTTTCAGCAAGTGTACTGATTCGTTGCAAGTAATAATAAAACGGTAGTACCGAGTGTCGAACTCAAGGATTGCGTTTTACTATTGAATTATATTTAATTACTAAAATTGAACAAAAAGGTTACCAAGTTGATTGAAATAATGTTTGAAATTAACAACAATAATAAAATTGATCTTTTATAATGAGAAAAATGTCAGGGTTGAGTTTCACTTCGAATCCAACCTTGGTGTCTAATTTGATCCTAGTTACTGAATTCCTTTATTGAATTATTACCGAATTCTCTTTATTATTCTTGCCCTAATGTCTTAGTGACATAACCTTTAATTCCAAAGTAACCCCTAATTCCTTAGTGGATTTAAGATTAGAATTAATCATTACCGTATAGAAATTCTCTTGTAAATTATTGCTTTGCAACTAATTTAATTGGTTTCATGACCTGCATCTATCCCTAGACTACAAATTCATGAATTTCTCATCTCAAGCATTCGTAAAGTCCACTTCCGTTTCAAAATACAAATCGTAGAACATTTTAATGTTGATCAAGCAATAAAAAGCATTAAGCACAAAGATGAGAAAAATAATTCAATCAACTAATTCATAAAACTAGAAATCAAATCAGAAAAATAAGGGTTTCATCTGGTTACACTCATCCCTAACAAATA
The DNA here is from genome assembly GCA_037974875.1 of Cicer bijugum. Taxonomy (NCBI): domain Eukaryota; kingdom Viridiplantae; phylum Streptophyta; class Magnoliopsida; order Fabales; family Fabaceae; genus Cicer; species Cicer bijugum. The sequence goes on from JBBPBT010000183.1 coordinate 6,641,632, forward strand.
GGGTTTAGTTACTCATGACAGAGATACAAATGATAGGGATTAAAAAAGAATTACAAGAATGATTCATGGATGATTCTTGATAAAACTGCTTCAATGGCGTTAGAAACGGCTGCCTTTGAGTTTCTACGCTAGGGCACAAGTCTCCCAAGTTCCCCAGAGTCAAAAAGATCCCTAAACAGTAAAAAAATTGGGTTTTTATGATTGGTGATGCGCGTTACGCGCTCCAGGCGCTCAGGGTGTGCCGCAGGCGCGCGTTGGCAGTACTAAACAGCGGGAAAAACGCTCCAGGCGCGCATGGCGCGCTCCAGGCGCACAGCATCTGCGGTCTAACGTATTTTGCTTTTTTCTCATATTTCGTGTCTGAATTTGGTCCGGTGGCTTCATGAAAGTTGTAGATATGGATCTTAGCTTTCATTAGAACTTGGATTGACTCCAATTGGATATCTAGAACTCTAGATATGGCTGAAATACTCCATATAGGTCATGTTGATTTCTCACCGAAATTCAGCACGGCACTGAAACAAAGTAACAACGCAAAACTTCTAAAAATCTCTACTTATTTAAGCAAATAAGAACAAAAACATTTCATTAAATCAAATATCTAAAATCAAAAAAATATATTAAATAGTTCGTTAAATTAACTAATGATTAAAGATAAATTAGACTAAAATCAATAAAAATTATGCATACGATAAAGAGTCATCACAACCCCGAACTTAATCTATTGCTTGTCCCAAAGCAACAATTAATTTAATATTTGGTGCAGTTAAAAGAAAACTTAAACTCAATTTCTCAATTTAAATCAAACCCAATTCTCAATGTTTCAGCTAGTACAAAACATCCATCATACTCTATGGTTGCTTACAAAAATAACGAGGTTTGTACACCTTGGCATTCATTTATCAAATTCAACTCTCTCTTCACACAATCTCACAAAAATTTCTCTCAAGTGTTTAGAAGGGTTATGAATTTATCACTCAAATCCAAGAGCATGCATCACGCTACCATAGGCTTGAAAAAATTCTAGTTAGCAATCACAATGCAGCAAACACATACATTTTTGGAGGACTTGCGGGTTGTAATGGGGCTTAGGTAAGGGTAGGACAATTTGGGATAGTAGACTTTACTACTTGGAGTTAGGCATATATTTCCAAATCATTCTACCATTTTTTTTCTTCACCTTTTCATTCTGGAGATTCTCAAACATTAACAAAAGAACTAAGAAGATATTATTTATCAAGATATTAGTTATCGTTTTTTTTTTCTTCTTTTCTTCTTTTTTATTTTTCTATATTTTTTTTTCTTTATTTTTTTTTGTGAGAATCACCACCCCAAACTTAAAAGGTTGCTATCCCATGAGCAACCCCAAACTTAGAATTTGATCAAGACAAGACAAAAATTTTCTACCTAACTCCAAGTAAGGTGATGTAATTGAAGTAGGGTTTTTGTTTTGTAATGTGGCTAGTAAGCGAAACAAAAGGGCAAGGCTCAAAGGGGCTAGCAAATGATAACATTTTCATAGGGTAGTTAGAAAGGCTCAAACGACCAAATAAAATTGCCTCAATGTATGCATAAATTACGTGTGATGCAAGTCAGTATTAGTGCATGTTCTAAAGGGATAATACATGTCTGGATAATCACACAACAAAGAATTTAAGTGTTTAGGCTCAAAAGCTCACAGCTAGGATAATAAGAGAGAGTATGAACTATCTAAATGATGCCAAACATGCTACTACAAAATTTATTTAGTGTTTTTTTTTAATCGCGAGTTAGACTACAACAACCAAGCAGTAATCAACAATGCATGAATTAGTGAAACTTATCGAATTGAGCAATGATATGAGCAAAGAAATATAATTTAAATTTCAAAATGTCAAACATAAAACTTAAGACCAAATGTAAGTTGTTAATAATTCTTCATCATAGTGCACGCTTAGACACAATTAGAAAGAAACACATCCAAATAACAAAAATAAGATTGCAAAAAATAATAGTTACTTCTACGTGTGGGTTGCCTCCCACGAAGCACTTCTTTAAAGTCATTAGCTTGACGCCTCAACTATTGTCAAGGTGGCATATATGACAGGAAGAACACATCATCCTTCTTTTTCTTTTTGTTTGGTAGAAATTCCATGAACTTAAGAAATAAAAGATGTTGTTTCCAAGTCCTTCTCAATTGGACATTGATGAACAAGGCATAGATTGAATCTCGAACTTTATCAATCTCTTCTTTTTTCTTTTCCTTGTTCATATTTTCCTCTTGCTTATCTTCTTCTACCACAACAATGAAATTATCTTCAATCTTCAACTTCTCCTCCATCTTCTCAAACTTAGCCACTTTCTCAAATAACCTCTCACATTGATTTTCAAATTTGTCAATTGAAACCATGTTATTCTTCATGAATTCTACCAAAACATTCGTAACGTGAAAGTCTTTATCATCCGATTCTTTGGATAGAATTTTAGGAGGTAGAATTTGTTCCCAATTTATCTTTTGAATGTAACACTCGATGTTTTCTGTAACTTTGAGAAAAAAGTCTTCATATTCTATTAGTTCATCAAGGTCATCTAAACAACGTCCATTATTATGTGCTTTTCCGCAAAAGTCACATCTAAGAGGCTTCCACGGAGGGATCTGATGGTGATATTTAAATAATGTATGGCTCAAGATTTGCCCCACGATCATTCGACATATACCCGATATAAGACAAGTATCACACTCTTCATATAATTGTAGTAGAATATCATCATCATAATCTTCCATGCTCTACAGCGCATAGTTATCTAAAACAAAGAAGAGAAAAACCACTACACATGACATTAGCAAGTTCAACAAATAAAAATAGAAAAAAAATTGTTATAAAAAAAAATAATAAAATAAAAAATTTTATTGCAGAGCAAAATATTTTAATTAAGTAAATAAATTAAATTCAATAGTGATATGGCAATCCCTGGCAACGGCGCCAAAAACTTGATAGCGTTTCAGCAAGTGTACTGAATCGTTGCAAGTAATAATAAAACGGTAGTACCGAGTGTCGAACTCAAGGATTGCGTTTTACTATTGAATTATATTTAATTACTAAAATTGAACAAAAAGGTTCCCAAGTTGATTGAAATAATGTTTGAAATTAACAACAATAATAAAATTGATCTTTTATAATGAGAAAAATGTCAGGGATGAGTTTCACTTCGAATCCAACCTTGGTGTCTAATTTGATCCTAGTTACTGAATTCCTTTATTGAATTATTACCGAATTCTCTTTATTATTCTTGCCCTAATGTCTTAGTGACAGAACCTTTAATTCCAAAGTAACCCCTAATTCCTTAGTAGATTTAAGATTAGAATTAATCATTACCGTATAGAAATTCTCTTGTAAATTATTGCTTTGCAACTAATTTAATTGGTTTCATGACCTGCATTTATCCCTAGACTACAAATTCATGAATTTCTCATCTCAAGCATTTGTAAAGTCCACTTCCGTTTCAAAATACAAATCGTAGAACATTTTAATGTTGATCAAGCAATAAAAAGCATTAAGCACAGAGATGAGAAAAATAATTCAATAAACTAATTCATAAAACTAGAAATCAAATCAGAAAAATAAGGGTTTCATCTGGTTACACTCATCCCTAACAAATAGGGTTTAGTTACTCATGACATAGATACAAATGATAGGGATTAAAAAAGAATTACAAGAATGATTCATGGATGATTCTTGATAAAACTGCTTCAATGGCGTTAGAAACGGCTGCCTTTGAGTTTCTATGCTAGGGCACAAGTCTCCCAAGTTCCCCAGAGTCAAAAAGATCCCTAAACAGTAAAAAAATTGGGTTTTTATGATTGCTGATGCGTGTTACGCGCTCCAGGCGCGCAGGGTGCGCCCCAGGCGCGCGTTGGCAGTACTAAACAGCGGGAAAAGCGCTCCAGGCGCGCAGGGCGCGCTCCAGGCGCACAACATCAGATGTCTGACGTATTTTGCATTTTGCTCATCTTTCGAGTCTGAATTTGGTCCCGGTGTCTTCATGAAAGTTGTAGATATGGATCTTAGCTTTCAGATTTAGCACTTGGATTGACTCCAATTGGACATCTAGAACTTCAGATATGGCTGAAATACTCCATATAGGTCATGTTGATTTCTCACCAAAATTCAGCACTGCACTAAAACAAAGTAACAACGCAAAACTACGAAAAATCTCTACTTAATTAAGCAAATAAGAACAAAAACATTTCATTAAATCAAATATCTAAAATCAACAAAATATATTAAATAACTCATTAAATTAACTAATGATTAAAGATAAATTAGACTAAAATCAATAAAAATTACGCATATGATGAAGAGTCATCAGAATTTTTTTTGATTTAAGAAATAACAATAATTTTATGCTACTGATTTTATTTAATGTTTAAAACAACTTAAAATTTACAGTATGTTTTACTATGTCTTGTTTTTAAGAAAATTGTATAGAGTTATTGTTATCTTGGTTTAGGGTGCTGGTATGAATATTGAATCGTGAGGGTGTTGGGATATTTATTTGAAATGATTGATTTTCTGATTATGATATTATGAACTCATTAGAGTTTGACTCGATGTTAGAATTTTAGAGTTTAAGAACTCTTCAGTGATTTACAATAGTACTAATGATAAAATGTCTACTAATTGAGAAAGAGAAAGAAATTATTAATATTATTATTATTATTATTTTATTGAAACACAATTTAAAAAAAAAAAGGATGTTTCTTTCTAAACCTTACTTGAATAGAAAATATATCTCTTATATCTAAAGTTTTAATTTCGACTAGAAAATTCTTATTTT
>JBBPBT010000183.1:6674522-6714297 GCA_037974875.1 Cicer bijugum
CAAAATTCTACTCATCTAGATACAACCATCAACACTTTCAAGTGATTTAAAGTTAACATTCACTATTTAAAATCAAATTTTTTTTAAACATGCCAACATAAAATAAAAATAAAACATTTTTAGTCAAAATTAAAACTTTAAATGTAAGGGACATATTTCCTATCTAACTCAAAGTTTAGAACGAAACATCTTCTTTTTCTCTAAATTGAGTTTCAACAGAATAATAATAATTTGTACCTAGTAAAAGTCAATACTTGAAGTTTTAAACATATAATCCACAAGGAATTCAATGTTTCAATCAATTAGTTATTAGATCAAACACTTTAAACAAATACATATCAAAACTAAATATTTTAAATTGATTAAGGGTGAAAGTCGAATTTTAAAACAACTAACTAGTGAGGTATGACATTTGATATCTAAGATTACCTGAATGAGATTAGTAACTTGAAACATACTGTTGGTCAATCAAAATTATTACTTTCAACTATTCATATAAAACAAGAGCGCAAAAATCATATTTCAAAAGACAAACAGTAAGCAACAAGTAACTAACATAATCTTGTTAACAATAAAAGCTAACTCAAATATTAACAAGTAATTTCATGTTTTATTTACTCATTTAGGTAGGAATGTAGAATTCATAACACAATTAGAGGAAGCAAATATTAAACACTTAATCCGTAATCTCAAAAATATGTATAATAATACCAAAAGCATATAACACTTAACACAAAAATATAACGGAAAAATAATCATACTGAAAATAATTACTACACAAGAAAACACAATTGACACGACTAACATTCGACTAACACTGAATTGGCATTCGGCCTGATTGGACAAACCTGCTCTGATACCACTAATGTGACACCCTAAATCCCAAAATAATATATATATATATATAGTAATTTATATCATATTCCTATAAAATTGGCAGCGGATAAATAAAATTATATTTTCAAGAAAATAAAAACTTTTGTAACTAATTTAGGATATCACGTTTCTCAAAATATTCATATATAACCATACCATCATATTAGAAAATAGTCAAAATTATAAAATAAATAGATATAACAATAATATTTTATGTAAATTACTAAGTCATAATAAATATATATATATATATATATATATATATATAAAATCACAATTCAAAAATAAGTATATAAAACAAAGAAAATCAAACACAAGATTACTACAATCTCAAGATTCTATAAATAATTAAAATAAGATATATTTAGAAATAATTAAAATAAGAGATACTTAAAAATGATTTAAATATAAATATGTACACACTTAAGACTAGTCAAACATATATGAAAATATCATATCATATTAATTACCAACTCACATATACACTTAAAATCACATAAAATCTTGTTCTTTAAAATATTACACTAAAATACTATTATTTTTAGAAAAATATATAAAATAATAAAATAAAATATTTATTATTTATATTGCTCATTAAATATAATATCTATCAAACCAACACATCATAGAAAAAATCCTTATAACAAAAATTACTCACAAAATTTATCAACATATATTCTAAAATAATTTTAACATCAAATTAATTATTTAAAATCTTATTTAATTCATAAAATAGTTTATTATCAAATTTAGGGTGTTACAACACACGTTTACCTCGACAGTCACGTATATGTGTCTCGGGTTGTGTTGAGGGGATCTATGAGGACAGGGCCAATTTGAATTGTCAGTCCACCGGGATGGTGGCATAGTATCAAGCCTCCTAACCAAGAACTTCAGCATTAGAATGGTACCACATTGTGATGTAGAGTCTAAGCTCATGCATAGCTTGCATTTCCTTGTGATTGTTTTGTTGTGATTGATGTGTTTCAATGGTAATAATAATTAGATGATTTGATGCATATTATAATGAGATGATTATTTTACTTGAGTGACTTTGATGTTATAGTATGATACTATTTAATTAAATATTTTGATATATCGTAAAGTGATTATGATGCGGTTCTATTATGATTGTTTGTGTGTTCTTCTTACTCATATTATACTATTAACATGATTTCAAAACTCACCTCCTTCGTTGTTTGGGTTTCACTGGTTGGGCCCTGCGTTTGCAAAATCGCTGTTATTACAGGTTAATGAGTCTTGAAGTTCAATTTTGGGAGGAACCCCGCTCTGATAGTGATACCGGGAAGAAAGGTTTTTATTTTTATTTTTGGGAAACGTGATGTCCTAAATTAAATATAATGTTGTTATATTCTCGAAAATATATTTTTATTTGTCCGCTGCAAATGTCATAAGAATACGATATAAGTTATTATATATATTATTTTGGGATTTAGGGCGTCACATTTGTGGTATCAGAGTAGGTCTGTCCAATCAGGCCGAGTGGGTCGAATGTTGTAACACCCCGTTTTTCAAAGCGAGGGTGTATTTTTTTTTTCAAAAGAAATCAAAATACAACAGAGAAATAAATAAGGTAAAACCTTTGGATAAATAATTAAGTCATTAAAATTTACAAGCAGCGGAAAAGTTTTTAAAAATATAAATCCAAAGCATGTCCTGATGTCAACAATAGTACAGGTACATCCTTTCAACTTAACATAAAGGTAACCCAAAAGAAAGACACATGTGTCCTGAGTGACAACCTAGTCTGATCATTCTCATTCTATACATAACCAAAAAAAAACTATACGCCTTGAGTAATCTCCACGCGCCCCGTGAGATTCTCCTAACATAGCTCCAATCAAGCACTCCCATCCACATTCCCATCCGGAGGGTACGAACCGGTAGGATCATCTTGAGTCTCTTCTGAGGGCAAAGCCCAGATTTCCACAATAATTGTAAAGGGTCACCAACCGAAATTAACAGTTAACACATAACATTTAAGTTTTAAAATGCACAAAATAACCTTTCAACTTAGCATACACCTTAAAAGGGTTTCTATATGCCAAACATGCATACACAAAGTTGAAAAATGAAGTTTTTAACAAAACAACACTGTTGTATTCGAATACAGCATCTTTGTATTCGAATACAAGGCTATTTCAGCATTCAACAGCAAAACAGCATGTCTGTATTCGACTACAACAGTCTGTATTCGACTACACAGTAAGTCAGTGGCAAAACAGCATGTTTGTATTCGACTACACAGTAAGTCAGTGGCAAAACAGCATGTCTGTATTCGAATACAGCTTGCTGTATTCGAATACACATCAGACAGCAGCAGAAAAACAACAAAATTCAGCATTTTTCAGCTTTTCAAAGGGTTTCGAAATCAATCAACACTTATCCACCACTCCAAACAATCAAACTTAGCAATTATAACATAATTACGACGACATCTTAAGTTTCAAAATGGTTTTGCAATCAATCATGATATCACACAATTCCCAAACATCCACACTTGGCAATTATAACACAATCACCACAACAACCTTAGTTTCAAAATAGTTTTGCAACCAAACACACTATCACACAATTCCAAAACATAACACTTAGCAAATAAAAACCCCATTTACCACCACAACTTAAGTTCAAACACTCAATCATAAACTTGAATCAAACACACTTACAGACAATCTGTTCCAAAACATAGCACTTAGTAATATCATCACAATCATAAATTTGAATCAAACACGACTCTTGTGCCGAGCACCCTAATGCAATGCGTATATGCCAAAATGCATGGACTCGGAATTCCAAACCAAAACACTCCTCGAAGGGCCGTAAATCATAATTGTACCGCCTATCGCAGGCCAAAGTACCAATTACCGAGGTGTCACCTATCACGGGTCTGCACGATTTACTAAAAAGCGTAAACCTTAAACGTACTGCCTATCACGGGCCCGTATCGTTTACCAAGGTGCCACCTATCACGGGTCTGCACGACTTACTAAAAAGAAAGTAAATTGTAAAGGTACCACCTATCACAGGCCAAAGTACTCTTTACCGAGGTGCCACCTATCACGGGTCTGCACAATTTACAAAAAAACCGTAAGTCGTAAATGTACCACCTATCACGGGCCAAAGTACAATTTACCAAGGTGCCACCTATCACGGGTCTGCACAACTTACAAAAACGTAAATCATAAATGTACCGCCTATCACAGGCCAAAGTACTATTTATCAAGGTGCCACCTATCACGGGTCTGCACGATTTAAAAAAAGCATGAAAATGCATGAGCGTATACTGACTCCATTCACAACAATCGTTAAGCAAATGCAGTTATTAAAAGATTCCCCATTTTTAACACTCATTTGACGTAAACGATTTTCACGCCAAACATTAAGCAAACAAAAATATTAAGAGATTCCCCATTCTTAATATACTTTTGACTTAAACGATTTTCACAACAAAACATTCAGTAAATAAGACATTAAGAGATTCCCCATTCTTAATACTCATTTAACTGAAACGATTTTTCAAAAACAAACATTAAGTAAACAAGACATTAAGAGATTCCCCATTCTTAATTCTCATTTAACTTAAACGATTTTCAAAACAACATTAAGTAACCGAGACATTAAGAGATTCCCCATTCTTAACGGCCAGTTAATTTAAACGATTTTCAAAACAAACTTCAAGTAAATAAGACATTAAGAGATTCCCCATTCTTAATTCTCATTTAACTTAAACGATTTTCCAAAACTCTCATTAAGTATGCAAGACATTAAGAGATTCCCCATTCTTAATACTCGTTTAACTTAATGGTTTTCAAATCCCACACAAAAACAAACTCAAACGTACATTCACATTCAATCCGTAACTTACACAAAATCATTTTTCCACACAAGCCACACAAAACACATCTCAAACATGTTATCAAATTCCATCCAAATCAATCAACGATTCACACCAAATCACATCAATCAACAAACATCAAGTATGAACACGCCAAGTACGATGAACACAAATCACGAATTCATAACACTCACATACATCAAATTTCATTTACTCAAAATTATACATAAATGAGTTAAATTCATTTTATCCAATTCAATACACCAACCCTAATCAAATTCTTTTCCACACAACTACAGATAAGGCCCTAAATGCAAACTAAAAGTTTGGAAGGAGCCCTTACCTTCACATTAGCTTTTACGTCCGATTACGGTACCGTGAACAAATTCGGTAAAAACCTCCGCTCGCAACGCCGCTTCCAAAGTTAGCTCACTAGCACCGTAGTGTAGTGGTGAGCAACTTTCCCTTCTATCACTTCTTGAAACGACACTTAGATCTAGATGAAACGGGGAGATTTGAGTTTGAATCCCTAATACCGTTTTCGAATCAAAGAGGAAGAGTGAAGTTGAGAAATCCTTGTCCCATCTCCGACTATCAAATTCGAATTCGAAGGAAAGAAAAGGAAGCAAAAACGAGCAACAATGGAGGAATGGAAAAATTGAACTTCTTGCGCGAGGCAGTGAGGAAGGAGATGGAAAATTCTGATTTTCTCTCCTTTGTATTTCCTTTCTATTTCTCTTCTGTTTATTTCTTTCTTTTCCTTTTCTTTATATATAAATATATATGTATATATATATTAATAATAATTAACAAATATCTCCAACTCTTCAGATATTTATTAAATTACTCTTTTACCCAAAACACATTAAACTATTCGTAAAAGATTCACCGCAGTTAATTTAATTTATTTATCGACGAGTAACTCTAATCGGGCATCAAAATATCTTTTTGATCATATAAACTCCAAAATATTAATAACTTGGCTAAAAAGCCCCTGAGTTCCATACCAAAATCCATTAACATACATAAGGTATAATTTAAAATTATGGGTCTTACATTACTACCCCCCTAAAATTAGTTTCGTCCTCGAAACTATGCGTCGATAAATATCTCTGGGTGTTGTTCTCTCATCTTACTCTCCAGTTCCCAAGTCGCATCTCCAGTAATTGGGTTCCAAATCACCTTGACTAACGAAACATCCTTGGTCCTCAATCGCTTGATCTTCCTGTCATTAATTCTCACAGGTGGTACTTCAAACGACAGGTTGTCCTTTAGCTGTATTGTGTTTGGTTCGATCACATGAGATGGATCTGCAAGATATTTCCTCAACTGTGATACATGAAACACGTCATGAATATTAGACAGCATCGGAGGTAATGCTATCCGATAAGCAACAGGCCCAATTCATGCAGAAATCTGGTATGGTCCAATGAATTTCGGAGTCAACTTCTTCGATTTCAATGCTCTACCAACTCCGGTAGTAGGTGTGACTCTTAGAAATACATGGTCACCCTGTTCGAATTCCAAAAGTTTGCGACGCTTGTCCGCATAACTCTTCTGACGATCCTGTGAAGTCTTCATTTTCTCCTTGATCTTCCTTACCTTAGCTGTAGTCTGTTGCACCATCTCTGGTCCGACAATCATATTTTCACCATCCTTATACCAACACAAGGGCGTTTGACACTTGCGCCCGTATAAAACCTCATATGGTGCCATCCCAATACTCACGTGGAAACTATTGTTGTAGGTGGACTCAATCAACGGAAGTACATCGTCCCTACTCCCTCTATCATCTAACACACATGCTCTCAACAGATCTTCGAGGGACTGATTCGTCCTTTCAGTCTGTCCGTCCGTTTGTGGATGGTAAGCTGAACTCAACCGTAGTTTCGTTCCCAACGCTTCGTGCAATGCTCCCCAAAAATGCGAGGTGAACTTCGGATCACGGTCTGATACAATACTCGACGGTACCCCGTGTAACCTCACAATTTCAGCAATGTAGATCTCTGTTAGCTGGTCTACCTTGTAGGTGGTCTTTACTGGCAAAAAGTGTGCGGATTTAGTCAATCGATCCGCTATCACCCATATAGAATCATTCTTTCTCCTTGTTTTAGGTAATCCAGTTATGAAATCCATGGAAATGTTGTCCCACTTCCATTCAGGTATATCCAAAGGTTGCAACATCCTAGCAGGTCGCTGATGTTCCACCTTCGCTTTCTGAAAAGTTAGGCAAGTGGACACGTACTCCGCTACATGTTTCTTCATTCCTGGCCACCAATAATTCTGTCTCAAATCCTGATACATTTTTGTTGCTCCAGGATGAATACTCAACTTACTCTTATGCGCCTCTTCTAAAATTGTTTTCCTCATATCCGTAGTTTCTGGTATACAAATCCTACCATTGCATCGCAGAATATTATCTGCTCCAATTTTGAACTCTGTTGTCTTCCCTTGCACTATTAGGTTCCTCTTCTCCTGAATTAAGACGTCATATTGAGAATTTGCAATGTCTACAAGTAGTCCACTCGAAATCTTAATCATTCCGAATCTCAAAATTCCCGGTGCAAACTCTACATTCAAGTGTAGGTCTCTAAAAGCTTCCCACAACTCTTGTTGTCTAGCCATAATTGTTGAAGACACCGATACACTTCTTCTACTCAACGCATCAGCCACTACATTGGCCTTCCCAGGGTGGTACTGCAGTGTGAAATCAAAATCCTTGAGAGTCTCCATCCATCTTCTCTGACGCATGTTCAATTCCTTCTGATCAAACAAATATTTCAAACTCTTATGGTCACTGAACACGGTGAACGTGCACCCATATAAGTAGTGCCTCAAGATTTTCAATGCAAAAACAACCGCAGCAAGCTCCAAAACATGAGTAGGATAGTTTCTCTCATGAATCTTCAATTGCCTGGAGGCATAAGCTACAGCTTTCTTGTGTTGCATCAGAACACATCCCAACCCTTGGTGAGACGCATCACAATAAACTTCATAAGGTTCATCTGATTGCGGTAACACCAACACTGGTGAGGTCGTCAATTTCGTCTTCAGTAACTGAAAATTTTCCTCACACTTCTCCGTCCATGCGAAAGGTTGATCCTTTCTGGTAAGTTATGTCAATGGGGTCACAATCTTAGCAAAACCTTCAATAAACCTCCTGTAGTACCCTGCCAGTCCTACAAAACTTCGTATGTCCGTGACAGTCTGAGGCTGTTTCCAAGCAAGAACCGCCTCAATCTTAGCCGGATCTACATCGATTCCTTCCTTGGTTATCACATGTCCCAAGAAATTCACTTTTTCTAGCCAAAATTCACACTTTGATAGATTGGCATACAATCGTTTCACTCGTAAAATCTCAAGAACTTGACGTAAATGTTCTCCATGCTCTTCTTCAGTTCTCGAATAAATTAATATATCATCAATGAACACCACAACAAACTTATCAAGGAATGGACTAAAGATTCTGTTCATGTAGTCCATGAAAATTGCTGGTGCATTGGTAACTCCAAACGGCATAACCAAATATTCATAATGCCCATAACGGGTTCTGAAAGCGGTTGTCTGAATATCTCCTTCCCTTACTCGAATCTGATGGTAACCTGACTTCAAGTCAATCTTCAAAAATATCGCGGTCCCTCTCAATTGATCCATTAAATCATCGATGCGTGGCAAAGGATAACGATTCTTAATAGTTGCCTTATTAAGCTGTCTATAATCCACACATAACTGCGAGCTTCCGTCCTTCTTCTTAACTTGTAAAACTGGAGCTCCCCATGGCGATACACTTGGTCTAATAAATTTCCTCTTCAACAAATCTTCAATTTGACCTTTGAGCTCATTTAATTCCAATGGGGACATTCGGTACGGCGCAATGGAAATTTGTCCCGTTCTTGGGTGCAAATCAATGAAAAATTCCACTTCTCTTACCGGTGGCAATCTTGGAATTTCCGTTGGAAATACATCCCGGTACTCATTGACAAGTGTCACATCTTCTATGTTCACATTTATCTTTGCCTCCACATGGGCCAGAGACAAAAACTCATGGGTCCCTTCACCTAGCGACACTCCGAGTTTGTTAGCGGCTAAATACTTAACAACTCCTGGTTCGGGGAAAAGAACCAATTTGCGAGCACAGTCTAAGATCACATAATGATACGACATCCAATCCATACCGAGAATGACCTCGAGTGATTGTAGAGGTAAACAAATCAAATTAACCAAGAAATCCCTATTCTTAATAGTTATTTGACAATGTAAACATGCATAATTTACTGTCAAATTCTTAGCCGGCGTGGAAACAACCAAATCAAAAGGTAAAGCAGACACATATAACTTCAAACGATTCACACAATCCATAGCAATGAAGGAATGGGTTGCCCCCGAGTCAAAAAGTGCAGTTAGAGTGTTACCTACAATCTCACTGTCACGCTGAATCAGATTGCCAGATGGATTCCCCTCTTCAGCACTCACACAATAAATGCGTCCTCTAGCAGTAGGACGAGTAGCCCTAGCTACATTCACAACTGGTTCTGCCTTCGGAGCCGTGCAATCCTTTGCCATGTGTCCTGGCTTCTGACAATTGTAGCAGGTGAGAGTATTAGGGGCACAAGCATTAGCATAATGTCCATCTTCCCCACATCGGAAACATCGAACCACTCGTCCCAATTGTCTCCCAAAATTCTGGTTCCCTGGGCGATTCTGCCCACTATTGTTGGTTCGTGGTCGATCATAAGGTTTTGAAACTTGTTTCCCTTTGTTGTTCTGATAATTCATCCGACTGGGCCCTCTTGCATTAAAATTTCCTCCTCGGCTAGCTCTCTTGTTCTTCATATCCTCAACTTCCCTACATTTTTCCCCGAGAACTTGGAAACGTTGAATTCCCAAGGGCAAGACCGAGTCTTGAATCTCATACTTTAGTCCGTCTTGGAAACGATGACACATGAATGGTTCATCAATCTCTTCACGGAAAAACCTGAAATGTCTCGATAGTGATTCAAACTTAGCGGCATATTCGCCCACGGTCATGTTCCCCTGATGCAGTTTCAGGAAATCATCATCCAGCTTAGTCCTGGTGCTCATCGGGAAGTATTTGTCTAAAAACTTCCTTTTGAATGATTCCCAGTTCACCTCCTCGTTAGCCGATCTCATCAACAATCTTGCACTCCTCCACCAGTACTCAGCATCCCCCAATAGCATATAAGTGGCATAATTGACCTTCACTGCCGCCTGACAGTTAATCATTTCGAAGATCTTCTCCACTTCTTGGATCCACTGATCCGCTTTCTCTGAGTTCTCATCCCCCTTAAACTTGGGAGGATTGTAACGACGAAAGTCTTCTAACCCTCTTGACTCCGCAGCACGGATCTCTCTTTCCCTCTTTTCGAGATCGCGTTGAGTCTTGGCAGCAGTCTGTGCAGCAACAGAAGCAGCCATGTTATTCATAGCCTCCACCATTCGATCATCCCTATTGGCATTGGCTCTCGGAACGTCATTCCTCCTTGGCAGCATGGTTTTCCTATAAAACCATCATCAAGTAGAGTCTTAACACTACTTCAATCATTCCAAAATAACATTCCAACCATATCAGCACATAATAATTATTATGAACTTGACAACTCAAACCACCTAAACCGACACAGGATCAGACAACAACTCCTAACCTACAATCTAGAACTAAAGGTTCCACAGCCCCCAAAGAAAACCAAACCAAAGCTCTGATACCACAATGTAACACCCCGTTTTTCAAAGCGAGGGTGTATTTTTTTTTTCAAAAGAAATCAAAATACAACAGAGAAATAAATAAGGTAGAACCTTTAGATAAATAATTGAGTCCTTAAAATTTACAAGCAGCGGAAAAGTTTTTCAAAATATAAATCCAAAGCATGTCCTGATGTCAACAATAGTACAGGTACATCCTTTCAACTTAACATAAAGGTAACCCAAAAGAAAGACACATGTGTCCTGAGTGACAACCTAGTCTGATCATTCTATACATAACCAAAAAAAACTATACGCCTTGAGTAATCTCCACGCGCCCCGTGAGATTCTCCTAACGTAGCTCAAATCAAGCACTCCCATCCACATTCCCATCCGGAGGGTACGAACCGGTAGGATCATCCTGACTCTCATCTGAGGGCTAAGCCCAGATTTCCACAATAATTGTAAAGGGTCACCAACCGAAATTAACAGTTAACACATAACATTTAAGTTTTAATATGCACAAAATAACATTTCAACTTAGCATAGACCTTAAAAGGGTTTCTATATGCCAAACATGCATAGACAAAGTTGAAAAATGAAGTTTTTAACAAAACAACACTGTTGTATTCGAATACAACATCTTTGTATTCGAATACAAGGCTATTTCAGCATTCAGCAGCAAAATAGCATGTCTGTATTTGACTAAAACAGTCTGTATTCGACTACACAGTAAGTCAGTGACAAAACAACATATCTGTATTCGACTACAACAGTCTGTATTCGACTACACAATAAGTCAGTGGCAAAACAACATGTCTGTATTCGAATACAGCTTGCTGTATTCGAATACACATCAGACAGCAACAGAAAAACAGCAAAATTCAGCATTTTTCAGCTTTTCAAAGGGTTTCGAAATCAATCAACACTAATCCACCACTCCAAACAATCAAACTTAGCAATTATAACACAATTACGAGGACATCTTAAGTTTCAAAATGGTTTTGCAATCAATCATGATATCACACAATTCCCAAACATCCACACTTGGCAATTATAACACAATCACCACAACAACCTTAGTTTCAAAATAGTTTTGCAACCAAACACACTATCACACAATTCCAAAACATAACAATTAGCAAATAAAACCCCATTTACCACCACAACTTAAGTTGAAACACTCAATCATAAACTTGAATCAAACACACTTACACACAATATGTTCCAAAACATAGCACTTAGTAATATCATCACAATCATAAATTTGAATCAAACACGACTCGTGTGCCGAGCACCCTAATGCAATGCGTATATGCCAAAATGCATGGACTCGGAATTCCAAACCAAAACCCTCCTCGAAGGGCCGTAAATCATAATTGTACCGCCTATCGCAGGCCAAAGTACCAATTACCGAGGTGTCACCTATCACGGGTCTGCACGATTTACTAAAAAGCGTAAACCTTAAACGTACTGCCTATCACGGGCCCGTATCGTTTACCAAGGTGCCACCTATCACGGGTCTGCACGGCTTACTAAAAAGAAAGTAAATTGTAAAGGTACCGCCTATCACAGGCCAAAGTACTCTTTACCGAGGTGCCACCTATCACGGGTCTGCACAATTTACAAAAAAACCGTAAGTCGTAAATGTACCACCTATCACGGGCCAAAGTACAATTTACCAAGGTGCCACCTATCACGGGTCAGCACAACTTCCAAAAACGTAAATCATAAATGTACCGCCTATCACAGGCCAAAGTACTATTTATCAAGCTGCCACCTATCACGGGTCTGCACGATTTACAAAAAGCATGAAAATGCATGAGCGTATACTGACTCCATTCACAACAATCGTTAAGCAAATGCAGTTATTAAAAGATTCCCCATTTTTAACACTCATTTGACTTAAACGATTTTCACGCCAAAGATTAAGCAAACAGACATATTAAGAGATTCCCCATTCTTAATATACTTTTGACTTAAACGATTTCCACAACAAAACATTCAGTAAATAAGACATTAAGAGATTTCCCATTCTTAATACTCATTTAACTGAAACGATTTTTCAAAAACAAACATTAAGTAAACAAGACATTAAGAGATTCCCCATTTTTAATTCTCATTTAACTTAAACGATTTTCAAAACAACATTAAGTAACCGAGACATTAAGAGATTCCCCATTCTTAACGCCCAGTTAACTTAAACGATTTTCAAAACAAACTTCAAGTAAATAAGACATTAAGAGAATCCCCATTCTTAATTCTCATTTAACTTAAACGATTTTCCAAAACTCTCATTAAGTATGCAAGACATTAAGAGATTCCCCATTCTTAATACTCGTTTAACTTAATGGTTTTCAAATCCCACACAAAAACAAACTCAAACGTACATTCACATTCAATCCGTAACTTACACAAAATCATTTTTCCACACAAGCCACACAAAACACATCTCAAACATGTTATCAAATTCCATCCAAATCAATCAACGATTCACACCAAATCACATCAATCAACAAACATCAAGTATGAACACGCCAAGTACGATGAACACAAATCACGAATTCATAACACTCAAATACATCAAATTTCATTTACTCAAAATTTTACATAAATGAGTTAAATTCATTTTCTCCAATTCAATACACCAACCCTAATCAAATTCTTTTCCACACAACTACAGATAAGGCCCTAAATGCAAACTAAAAGCTTGGAAGGAGCCCTTACCTTCACTTTAGCTTTTACGTCCGATTACGGTACCGTGAACAAATCCGGTAAAAACCTCCGCTCGCAACGCCGCTTCCAAAGTTAGCTCACTAGCACCGTAGTGTAGTGGTGAGCAACTTTCCCTTCTATCACTTCTTGAAACGACACTTAGATCTAGATGAAACGGGGAGATTTGAGTTTGAATCCCTAATACCGTTTTTCTCCGTTTTCAAATCAAAGAGGAAGAGTGAAGTTGAGAAATCCTTGTCCCATCTCCCACTATCAAATTCGAATTCAAAGGAAAGAAAAGGAAGCAAAAACGAGCAACAATGGAGGAAGGGAGAAAATGAACTTCTAGCGCGAGGCAGTGAGGAAGGAGATGGAAAATTCTGATTTTCTTTCCTTTGTATTTCCTTTCTCTCTTTTTCTTTCCTTTCTACTTCTCTTCTCTTTATTCCTTTCTTTTCCTTTTCCTTTTCTTTATATATAAATATAAATATATATATGTATATTTATATTAATAATAATTAACAAATATCTCCAACTCTTCAGATATTTATTAAATTACTCTTTTACCCTAAACACATTAAACTATTCGTAAAAGATTCACCGCAGTTAATTTAATTTATTTATCGACGAGTAACTCTAATCGAGCATCTAAATATCTTTTTTATCATATAAACTCCAAAATATTAATAACTTGGCTAAAAAGCCGCTGAGTTCAATACCAAAATCCATTAACATACATAAGGTATAATTTAAAATTATGTGTCACAATCTTAGCAAAACCTTCAATAAACCTCCTGTAGTACCCTGCCAGTCCTACAAAACTTCGTATGTCCGTGACAGTCTGAGGCTGTTTCCAAGCAAGAACCGCCTCAATCTTAGCCGGATCTACAACGATTCCTTCCTTGGTTATCACATGTCCCAAGAAATTCACTTTTTCTATCCAAAATTCACACTTTGATAGATTGGCATACAATCGTTTCTCTCGTAAAATCTCAAGAACTTGACGTAAATGTTCTCCATGCTCTTCTTCAGTTCTCGAATAAATTAATATATCATCAATGAACACCACAACAAACTTATCAAGGAATGGACTAAAGATTCTGTTCATGTAGTCCATGAAAATTGCTGGTGCATTGGTACCTCCAAACGGCATAACCAAATATTCATAATGCTCATAACGGGTTCTGAAAGCGGTTTTCTGAGAGTAGATATTTTTATCTAATGGGTTTGAGAAGTGATGATTTTCATAAATATCTAAAATAGTTAGATATTTAGGTATTTATAGGTTAGGTTTAGTTATATATATATATATATATATATTATTGTTAGTAATATTGTAAGTAACATGTATACATATGGTTGGAGGGAAATAGAAGGAAAGGAAAATGAAAAAGAAAGGAAAAAGGAAAAAGGAAAGAAAGGAAACAGAGAAAGAAAACGTTTTCCTCCTCCATGCCTCACGACCTATTTTCTTCTTTCTTCTTCTTTCATTTTCATGGCTTCATTTGCTTCAAGAAAAGGAACACAATGCGTTTATGTGTGAGAAGACAATAATTTCTCCGCTTCATTCTTCCACTTTGATTCGAAAACGAAGAAAAACGGTGTTAGGGGTTTTCAAAAACCGTTAAACGCAAACCTCCACGTCTCGTCTAGATCCAAGCTTCGTTTTGCGAAGAGATAGAAGGGAAAATTGCTCACTACCATGCTTAGAGTTAGGTTTTGGTTATGCTGATGAATGTTTCGTGGAAAATAAATTTAAACTCATTTATGTATGATTTTGAGTAAATGAAACTTGTGTGTTTGAGTGGTGGATTGTGTTGATTTGTGTTCGTTGTTTTTGACGTGTTCTTAATTGATACTGATGAAATTTGAGATGTGTTTTGTGTGGAAAAATGATTTGGTGTGAATTATGGATTGAATGTGAAAGTACGTTTGAGTTTGTTATGTGTGGAATTTGAAAACCATTAAGTTAAATGAGTATTAAGAATGGGGAATCTCTTAATGTCTTGTTTACTTAATGTGTGTTTGGAAAATCGTTTAAGCAAAATGAGAATTAAGAATGGGGAATCTCTTAATGTCTCGTTTACTTAATGTTGTTTTGAAAATCGTTTAAGTTAACTGGGCGTTAAGAATGGGGAATCTCTTAATGTCTTAGTTACTTAATGTTGTTTGAAAATCGTTTAAGTTAACTGAGCGTTAAGAATGGGGAATCTCTTAATGTCCTGGTTACTTAATATTTGTTTTTGAAAATCGTTTCAGTTAAATGAGTATTAAGAATGAGGAATCTTTTAATGACTTGTTTACTGAATGTTTTGTTGTGGAAATCGTTTAAGTGAAAAGTATATTAAGAATGAGGAATCTCTTAATATGTCTGTTTGCTTAATGTTTTGGTGTGAAAATTGGTTAAGTAAATGAGTATTAAAAATGGGGAATCTTTTAATATCTACATTTACTTAACGATTGTTGTGAATGGAGTTAGTGTATGCTCATGCATTTCATTTGGTAAATTGTGCTGACCCGTGATAGGTGGCACCTCGGTAAACTGTACTGACCCGTGATAGGTGGTACGTTTACGATTTTCTTTTTGGTAAGTTGTGCTGACCCGTGATAGGTGGCACCTAGGTAAGTAGTACTTTGGCCTGTGATAGGTGGTACACTTACGACTTACGTTTTTTCTTTTGGTAAATCGTGCTGACCCGTGATAGGTGGCACCTCAGTAAACAGTACTGACCCGTGAGGGGTGAAACTAGTTGTGACTGGTATGTTGAATTCGGGTACAAACCAAGTGTGGAAGATTGTACCGCTTTTGATATGTAAATATTTTGAATTCATATTTTGATAACTTTTTCCGCTACTTGTAAATTATAATGACTTAATTATTCATCCAAATGTATTACCTCATTTATTTCTCTGTTTTATTTTAATTTTTTTTCAAAAAAAAAAAATACACCCTCGCTTTGAAAAACGGGGTGTTACATTATGGTTATTAATGTATTTTAAAAGATTAATTATTTTAATTTATAAATTATAAGTTTTGAAATAGTAATAATGCTTTATTAATGAAATTTTGTTTTAAAAAAAATAAAATAAAACTAGTAAAACCTTAAAGGAGACCAATGGGTTTGATTCATGTATGAACCCTAATTGTTAATAAAATAAAATAAACAAAAAAGGGAACAGAGTTGGAAGGGCAGCCTTGAAACCAAAGAGAAAACACAATAATAACCCTATCGTTTGACACCGGTGATCAATAACTGTTTCAGAAAACTTTCTCCATTTTCGTCCAAATTTGAATATGTTATTTCATTCGTTTAACTCGTCAATTAAATATAATTTTCCAGATTTTTAACAACCCCAATTTTTCTCTAAAATACCCCTCTTCTTCGTTTGTAGAATTCGTTATTTTGCACCGTAAGTCTGATTAGAGTGAAACCAATGCCAAAACGACCGTGTGAAAAGTAACTATATTATCCACTTATTGGGTTTCTGATTTAAGGTAATTTTCCTAGACCGAATTTCGTATTTAGTTTTCAGAGTATCTTCTCTTAATTTATTTTTATCATTTAGCCATAAATTGTCGAGTTAGATCGATTGTAGGACAAAGAGTCAATGAACAAAAATTGTTTCCTCGTGGAATTCTATTCTCAACGATTCGTTCGGGGCTCGCTACATACGACAGTAGCCCTTTGAGTGATAAATTAATTAATGTTAAAATATGGGAATTATGAGATTAAAATATGGAATAGAAATATTTATAAGGTGTTAATTGATTTAACTTCGTTAAATGTGTGGTATTGGATATTATTGTGATGTTTGATTTATTTTTATTAAATGTGTGATATTTGATATTATTGTGATAGTAGATGTTGAATGAATTTTATGTATATCTTTGATTAGACTTGTTTATGTGATGTGATAATAAAAAGTGAATTTATTTTGATACGTTTATGTCATTATGATGATGTATAATTAATAATGACGATGTTATAAATTTTTGACAAGCCTATGTGATGATGTATGCTTGTTGATAGTGATGGTATAAATTTTTTATGAGTTTATGTGATGAGATATGATTAATGATAGTGATGTTGTGAATTTGTGATGAGAATATTGAAGTAACCCCATAGTTGGTGAAATAATTGTGATTTCAATTTGTGTTTGAGATGACAGTTCTTAACGGAGTATCATAGGCCAACGAAGGGAGAAAATAAATATTGAGAAATTGTGAAGTGAAGATTATTTTGTCATCATATAGGTAGGGCCTGACAAGCCTAGTGATTCTGGGGAAGTACAAATGAATGAGCCAGATCGTGGGGATCTGATGTCAAGCCATAAGGCAAGATTGTTAGACATTGGAGGTATTCGGGTTGGGAATTCCTAGGTGACTTGGAGGTAGCACTGCAAATATCGGGAGCTACCACTCAAGACACGTTCACCTCGACTGTCACGTATATGTGTCTCGGGTTGAGTTGATGGGATTTATGAGGGCAGGGCCAATTTGAATTGTTCGTCCACCGGGATGGTGGCATAGTATCAAGCCTCCTAACCAAGTACTTTAGAGTTAGAATGGTACCATATTGTGAAGTAGAGTCTAAGCTCATGCATAGCATTGCATTTTATTGTAATTGTTTTGTTGTCATGTATATTATCGTGTGTGGTGATAATTTCTCTTAGACAATTTGATGTTACAGTGAAATTTATTAATTTTCCTTGAATGATTTTGACATTTGAATGTGATATTTTCTTGATGGAATATTTGTGTAATGATATGGTTATATTATGATTGTTTGCGTGTTCTTCTTACTTGTATTATACTATCATCATGATTTTGAAACTCACCTCCTTCGTTGTTTGTGTTTTACTGGCTGGGCCCTGTGTTTGCAAAATCACAGTTATTACAGGTTAATGATTGTTGAAGTTCAAGTTTGGGAGGAACCCCGCTCTGATAGGGGATACCGAGAATAAGGGTTTTAATTTGTATTTTACTTATTTAATTTGAATCGAATTTTTGTATGAAAACTGTAACACCCCGATTTTCAAAGCGAGGGTGTATTTTTTTTTCAAAAGAAATTAAAATAAAATAGAGAAATAAATAAGGAAATACCTTTGGATAAATATTTAAGTCATTACAATTTATAAGCAGCGGAAAAGTTTTTCGAAATATGAATCCAAAGTATTTAAACCTCAAAAAGTGGTACATGGAACCCATCTAAAATAAACTGTCATGCTAACAATATTAGTAAAGATACAATTTTCCAATTTAAAATAAACACAATCCAAAATAAAGACATATGTTCCCTCTATGTAAACCTAATCTGATCATTCTACCAAAAACTATACACCCTGAGTGATCTCCACGCGCCCCGTAAGATCCTCCTAACGTAGCTCCAGTCAAGCATTCCCATCTACATTCCCATCCGTAGGGTATGAACCAGTAGGATTGTCCTGGCTCTCATCTGAGGGCAAAGCCCAGATTTCCGCAATAGTTGTAGAAGGTCACCAACCGAAATTAACAGTTAACACATAACATTTATGTTTTTCAATGCACAAAATAACCTTTCAACCTAGCATGCACCTTAAAAGGGTTTTCCATATGCTAAAAGTTCATATAATAATTGCCAAATAAAAATGAAATCAAAATAAAGTTCTCAATCCATCAAGTAATAAATAACAGACCAAAACATCGATAAATCAATTGAGCAATCGATTATCTAACTCAAAATAAGAATTTATTCTAAGCCAATCGATTGGGAAATCGACTTCCTGAAGGTTTTTGGTGAAACCTGTACTCTGGGCTTAATTCAATCGATTGGGAAATCGATTGAATGAATAATTGAGCCCCTGTATTAAAGCCAATCGATTTCCAAATCGATTTTGTCAAAATGGTTGAGCTCCTGTACTGGCCAAATCGATTGGCAAATCAATATTGTCAAAATGGCTGAGCACCTGTAATAAATCCAATCGATTGCCAAATCGATTTGGAGGAATAGCTTTTAATAGAATCGATTTCCCTGCATGTTTTTCAAAAAAATACATAAACTAACTCAATCACATTCACACATAACTCCAAATCATAACACTTAGCAATTTCAACACAATCACCGCGACAACTTGAGATTCGAAATAGTTTTACAATCCATCACATTTACACACAATATCAATACATAACACTTAGCTATTTCAACACAATTACCACGACAACTTGAGTTTCGAAATAGTTTTATAATCAATTACACTTACACACAATTTCATAACGTAACACTTAGCAAAATCAACACAATCACAATGACATCTCAAGTTTAAAACACTCAACCATAAACTTGAATCAAACACGACTCGTGTGCCAAGCACCCTAATGCAATGCGTATATGCCAAAATGCATGGACTCGGAATTCCAAACCAGAACCCTCCTCGAAGGGCCGTAAATCATAATTGTAACGCCTATCGCAGGCCAAAGTACCAATTACCGAGGTACCACCTATCACGGGTCAGTACTGATTACCGAGGTGCCACCTAACACAGGTCAGCACGATTTACTAAAAGAAAAGCGTAAATCGTAAACGTACCACCTATCACCGGCCAAAGTACTATTTACCGAGGTGCCACCTATCACAGGTCAGCACAATTTACCAAAAACGTAAATCGTAAACGTACCACCTATCACGGGTCAGTACTGTTTACCGAGGTGCCACCTATAACCGATCAACACGATTTACCAAAATGAAATGCATGAGCATACACTGACGCTATCACGACAATCGTTAAGTAAATGAAGATATTAAAAGATTCCCCATTTTTAATACTCATTTAACTCTAACAATTTTCACAACGAACATTAAGTAAACAAGACATTAAGAGATTCCCCATTCTTAATACTCATTTGACTTAAACGATTTTCACAACAAACATTAAGTAAACACATATATTAAAAGATTCCCCATTTTTAATACTCGTTTAACTCTAATGGTTTTCACGACAAACATTAAGTAAACAAGACATTAAGAGATTCCCCATTCTTAATACTCATTTAACTTAAACGATTTTCACAAACACACATTAAGTAAATAAGACATTAAGTGATTCCCCATTCTTAATACTCATTTAACTTAAACGATTTACACAAACACACATTAAGTACACAAGACATTAAGAGATTCCCCATTCTTAATATCGTTTAATTCTAATGGTTTTCAAATTCCACACAAAACAAACTCAAACATATTTCAAATCCAATCCACAATTCACACCAAAACACATCAAATCATTTCTCCACAAAATCCAACCATACACATATCAAATTTCATAAGCATTAATTATCAAAACATCAAGTACGATGAACACAAATCATCACAACATACCACTCAAACACATCAAATTTCATTTACTCAAAATCATACACAAATGAGTTAAATTCATTTCGCACGAAACATTCATCAATATCACCCAAACCTAACTCTAAGATTTTACCCATAAAGCCTTAGATTCATTTTCCCCATATCAACACTTTAACCCTAACCAAATTCTTTTCCACACAACCACATATAAGTCCCTAAATGCAAACTAAAAGTTTGGAAGGAGCCCTTACCTTCACGTTAGCTTTAACGTGCGATTAAGGTACCGTGAGCAAATCCGGTAAAATCTCCGCTCGCAACGTCGCTTCCAAAGTTGGTTCTCTAGCACCATAGCATGGTGGTGAGCAACTTTCCCTTCTATCACTTCGTGAAACGAAGCTTAGATCTAGATGAAATGGGGAGGTTTGTGATTGACGATTTTGAAATCCCTAACATCGTTTTTCTTCGATTTCGAAACAACAAGGAAGTATGAAGCTGAGAAATCCTTGCTTTCTTACCCACTAAGCCTTGGGTTTATATTCTTGAAGTCAAAGAAAGAAAAAGAAAGCAAAAACAACGAAGAAGAAAGAGGGAAATGGCGGATGAGCGCGAGGCTGGGAGAGAGGAAAACGCTTTTCAGTTTTCTTTTGGTTTTCCTTTCTTCCTTTTTCCTTCCTTTCCTTTTCTTTCTTTCTTTATATATATATATATATATATATATATATATATATATTACTAATAATTAACAAATATCTCAAAATCTTTAGATATTTATTAAAATTACCATTTCACCCATCACTTCCCAAACCACTTTTTGTTAAAAATATCTACTCTCGTCGCGATTCAAGATATTTTAACAAAACTCCCCAGCATTAAATTCTTCGTGAAAGATTCACCACAGTTAATTTAATTTATTCATCGTCGAGTAATTCTACTCGGGCATCAACATATTTTTTTGGTCATTTAAACTCCCAAAATATTAATAACTTGGCTAAAAAGCCTCCGAGTTCAATACCAAAATATACTAAAATACATAGAGTATACCTTAAAATTATGGGTCTTACAAAAACCTTAGAAGTACTATTAAGTTTTTAGAATTAAATCAAGTAACTATACTTAAATCAAGCTTATCGAGATTGCACTATTTTAATGGATAAAATAAGTTTAAATTGTTTTTATTTTTGAGAAACGTGATATCCTAAATTAAATATAAAGTTTTTATTTTCTTGAAAGTATATTTTTTATTTATCCGCTGAAAATTTTAAAGGAATATGATATAAATTATTATATATTTTATTTTGGGATTTAGGGTGTCACATTAGTGGTATCGGAGCAGGACTGTACAATCAGGACGGGTGGGTTGAGTGTTGGTTCAATGGATGTCAAATGACAGTCGTGTCAATTGTGTTTTCTCGTGTATTAATTATTTTTTTCTATCATGTTTTTCTGCTTTATATTATTGCGTTATTAGTCATGTGCTAGCTTCATTCTTCTTCTCGGATTCGGAAACGGTGTTGGTGATTTCAAAACCGTCAAACACAAAACTCCATTTCTCTTCTAGATCTAAGCTTCGTTTCGCAAAGAGATAGAAGGGAAAGTTGCTCACCTCCATGCCATGGTGCTAGTGAACTAATTTTGGAAGCGACGTCGCGAGCCAAGATTTTATCATAATTACTCGCAGTACCGTAATCGCTCTTTAAAGCTAATGTTATGGCAAGGGCTCCTTCCAAACTTTTAGTTTGCATTTAGAGACTTGTATGTGGTTGGGAGGAAAAGAAATTTGTTACGGTTGAAGTGTAGATTTGGGGAAAATGCATTTAACGCTTTTATGGGTGAAATTTTAGAGTTGAGTTTTTAGTGATATTAATGAGTGTTTTGTGAAAAATGAATTTAACTCATTTATGTGTGGTTTTGAGAAATAAGAAGTGATGTGATTTGGTGTGAATTGTGGATTGAATTTGAGAATATGTCTGAGTATGCTCTGTGTGGAATTTGAAAATCATTAGAGTTAAATGAGTATTAAAAATGGGGAATCTTTTAATATCTTCATTTACTTAATGATCATCGTGAAAATTGTTAGAGTTTAATGAATATTAAAAATTAGGAACATTTTAATATCTTCGTTTACTTAATGATTGTCGTGGATAGAGTCAGAGTATGCTCATGCATTTCATAGTACATGGCAATCAGATGGGTCATGGTGATAGTGGCGACCAGATGGGCCACGAGATGATTCCATGTGATTTGTTGGTTCATCTTATCCTTGCGGGGATTGTTGCGTCATGTAAGGTCTACGATAGACATCACATTTT
The DNA here is from genome assembly GCA_037974875.1 of Cicer bijugum. NCBI lineage: Eukaryota > Viridiplantae > Streptophyta > Magnoliopsida > Fabales > Fabaceae > Cicer > Cicer bijugum. Next base: position 6,697,316 of record JBBPBT010000183.1, read on the forward strand.
TGGTAAATTGTGCTGACCTGTTATAGGTGACACCTCGGTAAATAATACTTCGGCCTGTGATAGGCGCTACATTTACGATTTACATTTTTAGTAAATCGTGCTAACCCATGATAGATAACACCTCGGTAATTTAGTACTTCGGCCTGTGATAGGCGGTACAATTATGATTTATGGCCCTTCGAGGAGGGTTTTGGTTTGGAATTCTGAGTCCATGCATTTTGGCATATACGCATTGCATTAGGGTGCTTGGCACACGAGTCACGTTTGATTCAGGATTATGATTGAGTTTTTGAACTCAAGTGATTGTTGTGGTTGTGCTATAATTGTGTGAATGTTTTGGATTTGTGTGTAAGTGTGATTGATTGCAAAACCTTTTCGAAACTCAAGTTCTCATGGTGATTGTGTTATAATTGCTAAATGTGAATGTTTTAGATTTGTATGTAAGTGTGATTGATTGTAACACCTTTTCGAAACTCAAGCTGCATTTTGCTATTTTTCTGTTGTTTTCTGATGTGTATTCGAATACAGAAGGTTGTATTCAAATACAGACATCCTATTTTTGCTGCTGACTTATGTGAAGTCGAATACAGAAGGCTGTATTTGAATACAGACATGTTATTTTTGCTGCTGACTTATGAAACAGCCTTGTATTCGAATACAAAGATGTTGTATTCGATTACAATAGTGTAGTTTTGTTAAAAACTTCATTTTTCAACTTTGTTTATGCATGTCTAGTATATGGAAACCCTTTCAAGGTGCATGCTAAGTTGAAAGGTTATTTTGTGCATTTAAAACGTAAATGCTCTGTGTTAACTGTTAATTTCGGTTGGTGACCCTTTACAACAATTATGGAAATCTGGGCTTTCCCCTCAGACGAGAACCAGGATCTTCCCACCAGTTAGTACCCTGTGGATGGGAATGTAGATGGACACACCTAACTAGAGTTGTGTTAGGAGTATCTTGCGGGGCGCGTGAAGATCATCCGGGATGTATAGTTTTTTGTAGAATGATCAGATTAGGTTGACGTATAAGGACTATATGTCTTTCTTTTTGGGTTGTGTTTATTTTAATCTGGAAGACTTAGCCATACCAATATGGTCAGCTTGACATTTTATTTTAATTGGTTCCATGTACCACTTTTTGGTGTGATGTGGGGAGTTAAAATTCTTGGGGCAGTGCTTTTGTACAAGTGTCTGCCGAGAATACCCCAGGGTATGAGCAATGTTTGATAGGCCTCACAGCCCCGGTTTATTTGGATTTCAAAAACTTTTTCGTTGCCTGTAAATATTTGTTTACTTTGTCATTATGTTACGACTTCAATATTTATCCAAAAGTAATTCCTTCTTTATTTTTTTATTTTTATGAATTTGTTTTCAAAAAAAAAAATATACACTCGCGCTGTTAAAAATCGGGGTGTTACAATTGTGGTATTAGAGCTTTGGTTTGGATTTCTTTGGGGATGTGGTGTTTTGGTTATAGACTGTAGGTCAACCTGTAGGTTGGGAGTTGTTATTTGATCATGCATCGGGATAGATGGTTTGATTTATCAGGTCCGATGTAGTTATTATGTGTTGATGTAGTCAGAAGTTAGTTTTGGAATAATTTGTAGTGTTAAGACTCTACTTGATGATGGTCTTATTGGAAAACCAGGCCGCCAAGAAGGAATGACGCTCCAAGAGCCAATGTTAATAGGGATGATCGAATGGCGAAGGCTATGAATAACATGGCTGCTTATGTTGCTGCACAGACTGCTGCCAAGACTCAACATGATCTTGAAAAGAGGGAAAGAGAGATCCATGCTGCAGAGTCAAGAGGATTAGAAGATTTTGGTCGTTACAATCCTCCCAAGTTTAAGGGGAATGAGAATTCAGAGAAAACGGATCAACGGATCCAAGAAGTGGAAAAGATCTTCGAAATGATTAACTGTCCGGTAGGAGTGAAGGTCAACTATGCCACTTATATGCTATTAGGGGATGTTGAGTACTGGTGGAGGAGTGCTGGGTTGTTGATGGGATCAACTCCTGAGGAGGTGAACTGGGAATCATTCAAAAGGAAGTTTTTAGACAAATACTTCCCGATGAGTACCAGGACTAAAGCGGGTGATAATTTTATGAAACTTCATTAGGAGAACTTGATAGTGGGCAAATATGCTGCTAAGTTTTAATCGCTATCGAGGCATTTCAGGTTTTTTCGTGGAGATAGATGAACCATTCATGTGTCATTGTTTCCAAGACAGACTAAAGTATGAGATTTAAAACTTTGTCTGTCCGTTGGGAATTCAACGTTTTCAAGTGCTTGTGGAAAAATGTAAAGAACTGGAAAAATGAAAAATAAGAGGGCTAGTCGAAGATGGAATTTTAATTCAGGAGGGCCTAGTCGGGTCAATTTTCAAAACAAGGAAAAACAAGTTGCTAAACCTCATAATCGACTACAGAACAACAACGGGGGGGAAGAATAGCCCAGGGAACCCAAACCTTAGAAGACAATTGGGACAAGGGAATCGATGTTTTCGATGTGGGGAATAAGGACATTATGCTAATGTTTGTACCTCTAAAGGACTTACTTGCCACAATTGCCAGAAGTCAGGGCACATTGCAAGCGATTGCACGGCTTCGGAGGTGGAACCAGTTGTGAATGTAACTAGGGCTAATCGTCCTACTACTAGAGGAAGCGTTTATTGTGTGACTAATGAAGATGGGAATCCATCTAGCAATTTGATTCAATGTGACTGCGAGATTGCAAGTAACACTCTAACTGCACTTTTTGATTTGGGGGCAACCAATTTCTTCATTTCTAAGGATTGTGTGAATCGTTTGATGTTATCTGTGTCTCCTTTACCTTTTGATTTGGTTGTTTCCACACCTGCTAAGACTTTGACAGTAAATTCTACATGTTTACATTGTCAAATAACTATTCAGAATAGGGATTTCTTGGTTAATTTGATTTGTTTACCTCTACAATCACTCGAGGTCATTCTCGGTATGGATTGGATGTCGTATCATTATGTGATCTTGGATTGTGCTCATAAACAGGTTCTTTTCCCCGAACCAAGAGTTGTTAAGTATATGCCGCTAACAAACTCAGTGTCACTAGGAGAAGGAACTCATGAGTTTTTGTCTTTTTCAATGAGTACCGGGATGTATTTTCAACAGAAATTCCAGGATTGCCACCGACAAGAGAAGCGGAGTTTTTCATTTATTTGCACCCAGGAACCGGGCCTATTTCAATTGCACTCTATCGAATGTCGCCATTGGAATTAAATGAGCTCAAAGGCCACATTGATGATTTGTTGGAGAAGAAATTTATTAGACAAAGTGTATCACCATGGGGAGCTCCGGTTTTGCTAGTTAAGAAGAAGGATGGAAGCTCGTGCTTATGTGCGGATTATAGACAGCTTAATAAGGAAACTATTAATAATCATTATCCTTTGCCACGCATCAATGGTTTGATGGATCAGTTCGGAGGAGCCACGGTATTTTCGAAGATTGACTTGAAGTTGGGTTACCATCAGATTCGAGTAAGGGAAGGAGATATTCAAAAAACTACTTTTAGAACCCGTTATGGACATTATGAATATCTTGTTATTTCGTTTGGAGTTATCAATGCACCAGCAATTTTCATGGACTACATGAACAAAATCTTTACACCATTCCTTGATAATTTTGTTGTGGTGTTCATAAATGATATATTAATTTATTCAAGGACTGAAGAAGAGCATGGAGAACATTTACGTCAAGTTCTTGAGATTTTGCGCGAGAAACAATTGTATGCCAATTTGTCGAAGTCTGAGTTTTGGCTAGAAGAATTGAATTTCTTAGGACATGTGATAACCAAGGAAGGAATCGATATAGATCCGGCTAAGATTGAGGCGGTTCTTGCTTGGAAACAACCTCAAACTGTCACTGACATACGAAGTTTTGTATGATTGGCAGGGTATTACAGGAGGTTTATTAAAGGTTTTGCTAAGATTGTAGCTCCATTGACACAACATGCCAGAAAAGATCAACGTTCGCATGGACGGAGAAGTGTGAGGAAAATTTTCAGTTACTAAAGAGAAAATTGACGACCTCACCAGTATTGGTATTACTGCAATCAGAAGAACCCTATGAAGTTTATTGTGATGTGTAACACCCCGATTTTTAACAGCGCGAGTGTATTTTTTTTTTTAAACAAATTCATAAAAATGAAGAACTAAAGAAGAAAATACTTTTATATAAATATTTAAGTTGTAACACAACGACAAAAGTCAACAATATTTACAAACAGTGGAAATAGTTTTTTTTGAAACAAAATCCAAAGTATTTAAATAGAAAAATACAACGGGGCTATGAGACATCTAGTCCTTATACAACCACCTAATCTGATTATGCTACAAAACTACACCACCCTGGTGATCTCCACGCGCCCCGCAATATCCTCTTGACACAGCTTTGGTCAAGTATGACTAACTACTTTCCCATCTCCAAGGTACTAACCGGTAGGATGATCCTGGTTCTTATCTGAGGGCAAAGTCCAGATTTCCACAATAATTGTAAAGGTCACCAACCAAAACTAACAAACATCACATAACAAAATTCTTATATTTTCAAATGCTCAAAAGAACCTTTCGTCTTAGCATGCTCCTCGAAAGGGTTTTCAAATGTCCAAAAATGCATAAACAATGTTGGAAAATGCATAAACAATGTTGAAAAATGATGTTTTGACAAACTGCATTGTCGTAGCCGAATACAATTGAGAAAATGTAGATTTTCAATTCTAAAATGGCTCTGAATCAATCAACACTTCAAACATTAATAGTATCAATTATGAACACATGATTAACACCAAATTAATCTCCACAAATTCACACCTCAATCACACATCGAATATTCATTAAATCAATTATGAACACATAAATACATCAAAACTTAATCAACCCAACTTCACACCTCAAAGCAATTACGACAAATCACAACAACAATCGAATATGTATATACAATCATCAAAGTATAACAAACATGAATCGCGTGCCAAGCACCCTAATGCAATGCGTATATGCCAAAATGCATGATTCCGGAATTCCAAACCAAAACCCTCCTCGAGGGGCGTAAATCATAATTGTGCAGCCTCTCACAAACCAGTACTAATTACCAAGGTGCAATCTCTCACGGATCAACACGATTTAATAGCGTACAATCTCTCACAGACCAGCACGATATACAAGAGTGCAGTCGCTCACAGACCAACACAATTTTCTAGAGTGCAATCACTCACAAATCAGCACATTCTAAAGTGCAATCTCTCACAGATCAGCACGACGCGACAATCCCTGCAAGGATAAGATGAACCAACAATTCACATGGCATCATCTCATGGCCCATCATGATCACCATTATACCGATGGCCCCATCGCAGTCACCATGTACTATGAAATGCATGAGCATACTATGACTCTTTTCACCACAATCATTAAGTAAATGTAGCTATTAAAATATTCCCCATTTTTAATACTTATTTAGCACTAATGATTTTTCATATACAACACAGAGCATACTCAAACATATTTATTCACACCAATTTCAATTTCCACAAACACACTTAAATCACATTTCCAAATTCAATCCACACAAATTAAATTAAATTCGTTTTCCACCAATCCACACATAAATTGAATTAAATTCTATTTCCACCAATCAGCACATATTAATTATGAACACATCCATTTCACCAAACATGGCTCACTATAATTTTCAAACATTAATCCCCCATATTCAATCTCCAAAATTTTCAACCATAAATCACCACAACATTATTAATATATCAGAGTTCTCCCCACCGCTAACTCGGTGCCAACGGTCTCGATTCCTTTTCGAGACTCAAGGAGCTAACTACATAAACATGAATTTTTATAGCAATTTATTCACAATAAAACTAATCCACATGGAACAAAATTCCTAAAATTAAATCTTTCTCACACACCAAACTCTTTAACTTAGTTAAAATACTCTAAACCTTTTTTTTTCTTTTTAAACTCAACCAAAGAGTAATTAAAAGAGTAATTAAAAGAGTAACATTTTAAACTTTAACTATTGTTAACTTTAATCTATTTTTTTTCTCAAACTCTTTAACTTAATTAAAATTTGAACTTTTTCACAACTTTAACAACTCTAGCTCACTAGCACCGCAGCGTGGCAATGAGCAACTTTCTCTTTTGTCAGTTCTCGAAACGAAGCTTAGATCTAGTAGATAAATGACGATTAATGTTTTATGGTTTTGGTTTTGTTTATGGAAACAGAAGAAAGATGGAGAAGAAACTAGCGAGGCCTGGGAAAATTGATTTTTCTTTCTCTCTCCTTCTTACCTTGCCTTTCTCTCTCATATATATATATATATATATATATATATATATATATATATATATATATATATAAATTCAAGACACATGTTACTTACTAATAATATATATTATAATTAGAACTAAACCAAAAAATATCTAACAACTCTTATACACATCTCTTCTTCAATTAGTTTTTTCAAAAAAAAAAAATATCTACTCTTGTTGTAACTCAATTAACAGATAAATTTTCATCAACAAGTGCTATTTGTAACAAAACTGTCCGGTATTAAATTCTTCGCAACGTAAATAAATTATTTTCCGACAAATAATTTTAATCCAATTTCCAAAAATATATTAGGATTTAAAATTAAGGGTCTTCTATGATGCATCTCACCAAGGTTTAGGATGTGTTCTAATGCAACACAAGAAAGTTGTAGCTTACGCCACAAGACAATTGAAGATTCGTGAGAGAAACTATTCTACTCATGATTTGGAGCTTGCTGTTGTAGTTTTTGCATTAAAGATCGGGAGGCACTATTTATATGGATGTCCGTTCACAGTGTTTAGTGACCATAAAAGTTTGAAATATTTGTTTGATTAGAAGGAATTAAACATGTGTTAGAGACAATGGATGGAGATTCTCAAGGATTTTGATTTCACACTGCAATACCACCCTGGAAAGGTCAATGTAGTGGTTGATGCATTGAGTAGAAGAAGTGTATGGCTAGACAAAAAGAGTTTTGAGAACCAGGATCTTCCCACTATTTATTACCCTGTGGATGGGAATGTAGTTGGACACACCTGATTGGAGTTGTGTCAGGAGGATCTTGCGGGGCGTGTGAAGATCATCCAGGATGTATAGTTTTTTGTAAAATGATCACATTAGGTTGACGTATAGGAACTATATGTCTTTCTTTTTGGGTTGTGTTTATTTTAATGTGGAAGATTGTACTTATACCAATATTGTCAGCTTGGCATTTTATTTTGATGGGTTCCATGTACCACTTTTTGATGTGATGTGGGGAGTTAAAATTCTTGAAGCAGTGCTTTTGTACAGATGTCTGTCGAGAATACCCCAAGGGTATGAGATATATCTGATAGGCCTCATTTCCTCGGTGTATTTTGATGTTTGAATATTTTAGATTTTAATTTCAAAAACTATTCCGCTGCTTGTAAATATTTGTTGACTTTGTCGTTATGTTACGACTTAATATTTATCCAAAAGTAATTTATTCTTTCTTTGCTTGTTTTTATGAATTTGTTTTGAAAAAAAATACACAGCACTATTAAAAATCGGGGTGTTACAATGATGTTCCTATTTTGTTTAGATTGAGAATGTAAATTCTTCAGATTCTTTATGTTCGTATTTTGTTTATATTGTGTTTTTAAATTCTTCAGATTGATTATGTTTATATTTTGTTGTAGATAAATCTTCATCATATCTTCTTCAAATCTTCTATAAATCCTGACCATATCTTCTTTCAAGAAAAGTCCGATGGATATTTAGGATGATTCTTATGATTCCTATGAAGATGATAAACAAGTTTTTTTTGGCTTTCATGGCTCATACCAACTCTGCCTCTAGATCTAACACATATTATGACTGTAGAAGTGAATCCTCATATGAAGAAATTGAGGTATTTTCTGACCTAACTTGATCTAATATAATTACTATTATAAATGACTTCTTGAAAAAGAATCACAAATTGCTCTTAAAACACTAGTCATGGTACTTGGAAAGTGGATGCTCGCGACACATAACAAGACAAAAGTTTATCTTCCAAGAACTAACATTGAACAAAAGAGACACGTCGACTTTTGGAAGAAAGAAAAAAAGCAATATCGTTGGTCAAGGGGATATTATTAATGATAGTTCCCCTTTTGTTAAAGATGTCTTGTTTGTTAAAGGTCTTAAGCATAATTTATTAAGTATTAGTCAGTTAAATTATAATAATTATATTATTATATTTATTCAGAAGGATGGATCTGTTCTCATTACAAGTAAGAGGCAAACAATATTTATAAGATTATCGTTGTTTAGTCTAGAGACACAAGAGGTTAAGTGTCTTATGTCAGTAAATGAAAAGAAACTAATTTGGCACCAAAGATTAGGTCATGCAAACCTTTGATTAATTTCAAAACTAAATAAACTTCAACTAGTTAGTGGTCTAACTAAGCTTAGTTACAAAACTAAAAACTATGTGTGAAGCTTGTCAAAAGGGAAAACAAACAACGAACTCTTTTACCCCTAACAACCTAATTTCTATATCAAAGCCCCTTGAGCTCTTACATATAGATCTCTTTGGGGATAGCAAAAAGAAGCTCTCTAAGTGGAAAGAAATTTGACTTTGTTATGGTAGATGATTACACTAGGTGTACATGAGTAAATTTTTAAAAAGTAAGGATGAATCCCCCAAAGTGTTGGAACCAAATTCATTTTATACTTAAAATTTTTATGATAACAAAAGTATTTTATGAGAAAAATATATTTGACTTTAAGGAGTATGAAAAAAGATATGGTCACGATTTGTAGAAGATTTGGAGAAGATTTTATCAAGATTTATCTACAACAAAATATGAACATAATCAATCTAAAGAATTTACAAACGCACTCTGAACAAAATATGAAGAGAATCAATATGAAGAATTTACAATCTCAATCTAAACAAAAAAGGAACAAAATCAATTTTAAGAATTTACAAACGGAATACGAACAAAATACAATTCAGAATTAAACAATGACTAAATTGAATCCAAAGTTTTAACTATAAAAAGATACTCAAGGATGAAGGAGAAAATTATCAAAAAGCAGAAAAAGTATTCTTAGAGTTCAAAGAGAGAAACACTGGTTTGAATGAGAAATATCCTCTAAGTGTTCTTTTCTTAGATGTGAGAGTTATTATTATTAATTCTTGGGTTGAAGCAATTAACAATGAATGTTTGATTCAAAGTATAGTATGAATTAGTTCTATATTGAATAAAATACCATATGAATTATGGAAAAGTAAAAATCCTAACATCTCTTACTTTAAAGAATTTGGTTGTAATTGTTATATGTTGAACACTAAAGATTGGTAAATTTGATTATAGATCTCAAAAGTGTACCTTCATTGGATACTCTGAAAGATTTAAATCTTATAAAGTGAATTATAAGGAAACTCAGATTGTGAAAGAATCCATACATGTTAAATTTGATGAAAACAACTTGACCTTAAAAAGACAAAGCAACATGATGATAGTGCAATTTCACCGGAACTATAGGAAGTAGATGAAGACCAATCTAAAGAACTTGAAAAATCAGAGGATACAAACAAATTAGAAGCAAATGACAAATATTAAAGGAATGAATTTGATAAAGTTAGAAACAATCAAGTAAGTTAGAAGGAAGATCTTGATGAAAGCACAAGTCATGTCATCTTGAAAACTCAAATTATTGGACATGAAAGTGATCATTTGAGGACCAGATCAACAATAAAAGATACCATTTTGTTTGGCTTATTCTCATCAATTTAACCTACCTCTATTGATGAAGCATCGGCACATGTTGGATGGATTCTTGCAAGGCAAAAATAATCAAATGAATTTAGGAGGATGATGATACTTGACGCATAATTCTACAGTCAGCCAGATGACATTGATTACACTAAGATATTTTCTCTAGTGGCCAGGTTAGAAGCTATTTTTATCCTACTTTCTTTTGTTGAAAATAATAACATTACATTATTACAATTGGATGTTAAAGTGCTTTTCGAAATGGTTATCTAAGTAAAGAAGTATGTGTTAAACAATCATCAGGTTTTGAAAGTTCTGAATTTCCAAATCATGTTTTCAAACTTTAGGAGTTCTATTTAAGGTTTAAAATAAGCACCTAGGGTATGATATGATAAACATAATAACTTCTTGCATAAAAATAACTTCGAAAGAGGAAAATTAGATAATACACTTTTTAGAAAATCAATAGGAGATGACATTATTATTATTATTATTATTATTATTATTAATATTATAATTATTATTCAAATTAATGTCTATTACATTATTTTTGGATCTATTAATGGCACTACTTGCTAATAATTTTTTATATTGATGCAACTTAAATTTGAAATGATTATGATGGGAGAACTTATGTTCTTCTTAGGGATACAAATTCATAAAAGTAAAAAAAGGTCTATACAATTATCAAACTAAATATACAAAATAACTTCACAAGAAGTTTAAGATGAGTGATTGCAAACCTAACGACTCTTCATCATATTTATCTTTCATTCATTATTTAATTTTTAAAGTTATTTGATATATTTTGTTGAATTTAGTTCTTTGATTTAATGAAATGTTTATGTTTTTATTTCCTTGATTAATTAAATATTTTTCGTAGTTTTCTGTTGTTTCTTTGTTTTAGTGCAGTGGTGAATTTTGGTGAGAAATTAATATGATCTATGTGGAGTATTTCAGCTCATTTTTTATTTCTAGATGTCGAATTGGAGTCAACCAAGTGCAAATGAATGCTAAGATCGATATCTACAACTTTCATCAAGACACCAAAACCAAATTCAAACTCGGAAGAGGAGAAACATGCAGTATAAGTCAGAAAGCAGATGTTGTGCGCCTGAAGTGGAAATTATACGTCTAGATCGTATAAAAATGTGTTAGTTTTACTTTCTAGGGATTTTTTTCACTATTGAGAAGTTACAAGTAATGTGCCCTAGCAGAGAAACTCAAAGACGACATTTTTTAACACCACTGGAGTAGTTTTATCAAGAGTCATTCATGAATCTTTCTTGTAATTCTTATCTAATCTCTATCGTTTCGATCTATGTTGATGACTCTTCATAATATGCATATTTTTCATTATTTTTAGTCTTGATTGTCTTTTATTCATCAGTTAATTTGAAGAATTATTTGATATATCTTGTTGGTTTTAATTCTTTGATTTAATGAATTGTTCATGTTCTTATTTCCTTGATTAAGTAGAGAATTTTGTAGTTTTACGTTGTTACTTTGTTTTAGTGCAGTGCTGAATTTTGGTGAGTATTTCCGCCATATCTGGAGTTGTAGATGTTCAATTGGAGTCAAACCAAGTGAAAATGAAAGATAAGCTCCATATCTACAACTTTTATGAATACATCCAAACCCAATTCGGATTCAAAAGAGGAGAACAATGCGCTCAACGCCAGACAGAAAATGTTGTGTGCTTGAACCGCGCAATGTGCAGAAGAAAACATTAAATTTCAGTTTCTATTTTTTTTTTTTGTTTTTTTACTTTTGAGGCATAACTTTGACTATTGGAGAGTGGGGAGACTTGTGCACTAGCGAAAAAACTAAGACGAAAGTTTCTAACATCATTGGAGTAGTTTTATCAAGAATCATTCATGAATAATTCCTGTAATTCTTCTTTAATCCCTATCTTTTGTATCTCTGTCATGAGTAACTAAACCCTATTTGTTAGGGATGAGTGTAATAAGATGAAACCCTTATTTTTTGATTTCTAGTTATATGAATGAGTTTATTGAATTACTTTCTCATCTATGTGCATAATGTTTTTTATTGTTTGATCAACATTAAAATGTTCTACGATTTGTATTATGAAACAGAATTGGAATATACAAATGTTTGAGATGAGAAATTCATGAATTTGTAGTCCAGGGATATATACATATCATGAAACCAACTAAATTAGTTGCAAAGGCAATACTTTAACAAGAGAATTCTTGTACGGTAATTCTTAATTCTAATCTCAAATCTACTAAGAAATTAGGGGTTATTTTGGAATTAATGGTTCTATCACTAAGACTTTAGGGCAAGTATAATAAACACAATTCAGTAATAATTCAATAAAGGAATTTAGTAACTAGGCAAACAAGAGGACAATCATGAATGCAAAATGGTGAGGAAAAAAAAATTCTTGCTTAAGGCAATCATGCATAGTTTTGTTATTACAATCAAGGCAAACTAAAGGACAAGTTAACTAAAGAATGCATCATAAGTGATAGAGTCCTCCCAGGATATAAAATTCTCTCAAAGTGTTTGGGCTACTGTTTACACTCAAAGCACATCATGAAGGTTGTTGAATACAAATAGTATTGAGAGACATATTGAATAACCCGTGTGTTTCAACTACACAACGAAATTTCTTTACATAGAAAAAAGTATTAAACAACCCTAATTTATAGTAATAAAAAGTGGTAGAATAATTTGAAATGTATGCCTAACTCCAATTAGCAAAGCCTACTATCCCAAAATGTCCTACCCTTGTCTAAGCCCCATTATGACCTGAAAGTTCTCCAAGAGTGTACGTTTTTGTTGTATTGTGATTGCTAACTAGAATTTTTTTCAGGTCTATTGTAGCCTGATGCATGTTCTAGGATTTGAGTGATAAATTCATAACCCTTGCAAAACACTTGAGAGAAATTTTGGTGAGATTGTGTGAAGAGAGAGTTGAACTTAATGAATGAATGTTAAAGTATACAAAATATGTTATTATTTTATTTTAGCAACCATGGAATATGATGAATGTTTTGTTGTAGCTGAGACTTTGAGAATTTAGTTTTATTTGATTTGAGAAATTGAATTTAAGTTTGCTCTTAATTGTACCAAATTTGAAATTAATGGTTGCTTGGAGACAAGCAATAGATTAAGTTTGGGGTTGTGATCCATATTTTTCATTGTTTTTAGTCTTAGTTATCTTTTATTCATCAGTTAATTTGAAAAATTATTTGATATATCTTGTTGATTTTAGTTCTTTCATTTAATGAAATTTTCATGTTCTTATCTCCTTGATTAAGTTGAGATTTTTGTAGTTGTACGTTGTTACTTTGTTTTAGTGCAATGTCGAATTTTGGTGAGAAATCAACATGACCTATTTGGAGTATTTTAGCCATATCGGGAGTGGTAAATGTCCAATTGGAGTCAAACCAAGTGAAAATGAAAGATAGTATCCATAGCCATAACTTGAAGAATACACCAAAGCCAAAATCGTAATCACAAGAGGATAAAAATGCACTCAACGCCAGACAGAAGATGATGTGCTAATAACGCGCACCTAAAGTGCATTTCAATGCTTTATAACTGCTCTTGTGCTCCTGAAGCGTGCGACGCACAGGAGAACACTATAGACTCAGTAATTTGACTTTTGAGGCATCTTTTTAACTATTGGAGAGTGGGGAGACTTGTTCCCTAATAGAGAAACTCGAAGATGGCAGTTTCTAACATCATTGGAGCAGTTTTATCAAGAATCATTCATGAATGATTCTTGTAATTCTTCTTTAATCCCTATCTTATGTATATCTGTCATGAGTATCTAGACCCTACTTTTTAGGGATGAGTATAACATGATGAAACCCTTATTTTTATAATTTGATTTCTAGTTATATGAATGAGTTTATTGAATTATGTTTTTTCATCTTTGTGCTTAATGATTTTTATTTCTAGATCAACATTAAAATGTTCTACGATTTGTATTTCGAAACGGAAGTAGATTTTACAAATGCTTGAGATGAGAAATCCATGAATTTGTAGTCTAGTGTTAGATATAGATCATGAAACTAATTAAATTAGTTGCAAAGGCAATAGTTTAACAATATAGTTCACGTACCGTAATGCTTAATTCTAATCTTAAACCTACTAAGAAATTACGGGTTATTTTGAATAAAAGGTTCTGTCACTAAGATATTAGGCCAAGAATAATAACGAGAATTCGGTAATAATTCAATAAAGATATTCAGTAACTAGGATAAAATTACACACCAAGGTCTGATTTAAAGTGGAACTCATCTCTGACATTTTTCTCATTATAAAGGATCAACTTTATTACTATTGTTAATCTTAAATATTGTTTCAATCAATTTGGGAACCTTTTGTTCAATTGTAGTAATTAAATATAATTCAATAGTAAAACGCTATCCTTGAGTTCGATACTCGGTACTACCATTTCATTATTACTTGTAAGGATTCAATACACTTGCTAAAACGCTATCATGTGTCATGAGTAACTAAAACCTATTCGTTAGGGATGAGTGTAACAAGATGAATCCCTTATTTTTATAATTTGATTTATGGTTATATGAATGAGTTTATTCAATTATTTTTCTCAACTATGTGCTTAGTGCTTTTTATTGCTTGATCAACATTAAAATGTTCTACAATTCGTATTTTGAAACGGAAGTCGACTTTACGAATGCTTCGGATGAGAAATTCATTATATTGTAGTCTAAGGATAGATGTAAGTCATGAAACCAATTAAATTAGTTGCAAAGGCAATAGTTTAAAAAGAGAATTTATGTACGGTAAAGCTTAATTCTAATCTTAAATTCACAAAGGAATTAGGGGTTACTTTGCAATTAAAGGTTCTGTCACTAAGATATTATGACAAGAATAATAAAGAGAGTTCGATGATAATTCAATAAAGGAATTCAATAATCAGGATCAAGTTAAACACCAAAGTTGGATTCAAAATGAAACTCACCCCTCACATTTTAGTTATTAAATACGATTAATTTTACTACCGTTGTTAGTTTTAAATATTATTTCAATCAAATCGGAAACTTTTTGTTCAATTTTCATAAATGAATATAATTAGATAGTAAAACGCAATCCTTGAGTTTGACACTCGGTACTACTGTTTTAATTATTACTTGCAACGATTCAATACACTTGCTTAAACACTTGCTTGAACTATGTGAAACAATGAAGGTAGATGGTTGCTCTGAAGGAGGCAAGAAGTTGATGCTAAAAATTGGCTTAATTCATTATCCTACGGTAGCATCACCACATGGGATGTCCTTGATGATAAGTTCTTGGAACAATACTTCCCCCCAGCTATGTTCGTTAGAAAAATACAAGATATTTCTAGTTACAAAAAAAAAGGAGAATCTCTTCGTGACACTTACAGGAGGTTCAATAGTTTACTAACAGGATTCCCCAATCATTCTTATGATGACACTGCTCAAATGCAAATATTTTGTAATGATTTGAGGCCTAACACTAGAATTATGTTGGATGCTACAACAAGTCATTTTTTTATTACAAAACAGCATCAGAAGCACAAAAAAAATTATTGAGATCATGGCATCAAATGAACAAATGATGTTGTATGATAGAGGAGGTGGGTCAAAAAGTGGCATGTTGGAATTGAAAGTTATGGATGTCAGGTTGGCTCAAGAAAAGCTACTCTCAAAACAGATAGAAGATGTAATCGCTGCTGAGATAAAGAAAGGGATGAAAACTCAAAATATATAACCCCAAGTGGCCCCGGTCAAATTAATGAAACATTACTGGTTGTGACTTTTGTGGGGGAGCACATAAAAATGGAGCTTGTAAAATGTCAGATGAAGATTATACATAAGCACCATAAGAGATGAATTTTATTGGTAACAACGGGAAGTAGAATAGTCCCTACTCTTGTACATACAATCTGGGTTGGGGAAATCATCCAAATATTTTTTCATTGAAAGATCAATAGGGTGGATCTCAAGGTCAACAAGGAGCTCAAGTAAATCAAGCTCCACCTCCAAAAGCTGCTTGTGAGAGTGCTACTGAGAAGTTAGTAACAAGCACAAGTTCTTTCATTAAGGAGTCATGAGCCTCATAAAGAATGTGAAGACCCAACTAGGTCAACTTTCTCAACAAATATCACAAAGAGCACCTAGAAATTTTCCAAGAGACATAGTTCTGAATCTGCGGAATAATGTCAATGTCATGACAAGAAGGAGTGGCAACGTAAGTGAACCAATACCACCTAAAAGCAAAAAGAGTGGGAGTACTTCAGCTTCAACACAATTGTAGGAAATTGTCACCTTGACATTAGTTGAGGAGCACATCGCTCATGAAAAGGAGGAAGAACCTGTTGTGAAATTTGACTTTCATTCCTTCAAAAATTAAGAAAGGAAGAAACTAAAAAACAATTTGGTAAGTTTCCTGATGTTTTTAAAAAAATGAAAATTAACATTCCTTTTGCAGAAGCACTAGAGCAGATACCGGCTTACGCCAAGTTCATGAAGGAGGTTCTATTAAAAAAAATTGGCGGTGAAACAATGATGCTTACCAAATAGTGCATAGTTATTCTATAGAGGAAGTTGCCACCTAAGCTCAAGGATCTTGGAAGCTTCTCTATTCCTTGTGCTATTGGGGATAGATTTTTGGGAAAGCCCTGTGTGATCTTGGGGCTAGTGTGAGTCTTATTCCCCTTTCCATATAAAAAAGGTTAGGCATTGGAAGAGTCAAAAACATACTATGGATGTTACCATTTGCGGATCGATCAATGACACACCCATATGGAGTGGTGGAAGATGTGTTGGTCAAAGTAGATAAGTTCATTTTTCTAGTGGATTTTGCTGTACTAGACATGGGGGAAGACAATGATATGCCGTTGATCTTGGGGAGACCATTCTTAGCAACAAGGATAGCTATGATTGATATGGCGGATGGCACCTTACCCTTTAAGGTAAATGATAAAACAGTTACGTTCCATATTGTAAAAGGCATAGAGCATTCAAACGAAAGAGAAGTGTGCAACCGAATTGGGGTTTTTAATTCGAAGAAGTTGAACATCAATGACCCATTCTATTGTTAGATAGAGGGTTATGCGTACCCCTAAGATGTCGTTAAAGAGAATGAAGATCCAAGAGTAAAAGATGTTTTATTCGTGTTAGAAGCATCACCATCTCCCCCC
>JBBPBT010000183.1:6723223-6741761 GCA_037974875.1 Cicer bijugum
GGGTGGGTTGGGTGAATTAGGTGTATAAAAATTTGCTATTTTTTAGAGATTTAATGGATTATTTTTCTTTTTAGGAGTAATGTATGGAACAATATAAATGGCAGACAAATAAAGGGCACAACAAGTTATCATGGTTTCCCTTACAACCAAGGGTACATCAAGTCCTCTTGCACACCTAATAACTCTTCATCATATGCATTTTTTTTTATATTGTTTTTAGTCTTATTTATCTTTTATTCATTAGTTAATTTAAGGATTTATTTGATATATTTTGTTAAATTTATTTCTTTGATCTAATGAAATGTTTATGATCTTATTTCCTTGATTAAGTAGAGTTTTTTTGGAGTTCTACGTTGTTACTTGTTTTAGTGTAGTGCTGAATTTTGGTGAGAAATCCACATGATCTATGTGGAGTATTTCAGCCATATTAGGAGTTGTAGATGTCCAATTGGAGTCCAACCAAGTGCAATCGAAAGCTACGATCCATAGCTACAATTTTCATGAAGACACCAAAACCACATTCAAACTCGAGAGAGGAGACACATGCAGTATAAGTTAGACATCAGATGTTGTGCGCCTGAAGAGCAACAGCCGCACCTGACGAGAAACATGTAGATTGGTATGCGTACAGTGTAACACCCCGTTTTTCAAAGCGAGGGTGTATTTTTTTTTTCAAAAGAAATTAAAATACAACAGAGAAATAAATAAGGTAAAACCTATGGATAAATAATTAAGTCATTAAAATTTACAAGCAGCGGAAAAAGTTCTCAAAATATGAATTCAAAATATTTACATAACAAAGGTGGTACAATCTTCCAGTTTAAAAATAAAAGCAACCCAAAAGAAAGAAATTTGTTCCCTCTGTGTCAACCTAGTCTGATCATTTTACAAAACAACTAAAAACCCTGAATGATCTCCACGCGCCCCGTGAGATCCTCCTAACGTAGCTCTAATCAAGCATCCCCATCTACATTCCCATCCGTAGGGTACGAACCGGTAGGATCATCCTGCCTCTCATCTGAGGTCAAAGCCCAGATTTCCACAATAGTTGTAAAGGGTCATCAACCGAAATTAACAGTTAACACATAACATTTAAGTTTTTAAATGCACAAAATACCTTTTCAACTTAGCATGCACCTTAAAAGGATTATCCATAAGCTAAAAGTTCATACAATGCTTGCCAAATGTAAATGAAATCAAATAGAGTTCTCAATCCATCAAGTAATACACAACTGAACAAAACATTGATAAATTAATTGAGCAATCGATTATCTAACACAAAATAAGAATTTCCACTAAGCCAATCGATTGGAAAATCGATTAAATGGATAATTAAGCCTCTATATTAAAGCCAATCGATTTCCTGAAGGTTTTTAGTGAAGTTTGAACTTTGGGCTTAATTCAATCGATTGGGCAATTGATTGGGCAGTTGATTGGGCAATCGAGTGACAGCATAGCTGAGCCACTAACTTAATGCCAATCGACTTCCAAATCGATTTCCTGAAGGTTTTTAGTGAAATTTGAACTCTTGGCTTAATTCAATCGATTGGGCAATTGATTGGGCAATCGAGTGACAGCATAGCTGAGCCACTGACTTAATGCCAATCGACTTCCTAATCGATTTCCTGAAGGTTTTTAGTGAAATTTGAACTCTGGGCTTAATTCAATTGATTGGGAAATTGATTGGGCAATCGAGTGACAGCATAGCTGAGCCACTGACTTAATGCCAATCGATTGGGAAATCGATTTCCCTGCATATTCTTCCAAAAATACATAAACTAACTCAATCACATTCATACACAAATCCACATCTTAACACTTAGCATTTTTAACACAATCACCACGTCAACTTGAGTTCGAAATCGTTTAATAATCTAACATACTATCACATAATTCCAAAACATAACTCTTAGTAAAATCAACACAATCACAATTTGAAACATCCACGACTCGTGTGCCAAACACCCTAATGCAATGCGTATATGCCAAAATGCATGGACTCGGAATTCCAAACGAAAACCCTCCTCGAAGGGCCGTAAATCATAATTGTACCGCCTATCGCAGGCCAAAGTACCAATTACCGAGGTGCCACCTATCACGGGTCTGCACGATTTACTAAAAAGCGTAAACCATAAACGTACTGCCTATCACGGGCCCGTATCGTTTACCAAGGTGCCACCTATCACGGGTCTGCAAGGTTTACTAAAAAGAACGTAAATTGTAAATGTACCGCCTATCACAGGCCAAAGTACTCTTTACCAAGGTGCCACCTATCACGGGTCTGCACAATTTACAAAAAATCGTAAATCGTAAATGTACCGCCTATCACGGGCCAAAGTACTATTTACCAAGGTGCCACCTATCACGGGTCTGCACAATTTACAAAAACGTAAATCATAAATGTACCGCCTATCACAGGCCAAAGTACTATTTATCAAGGTGCCACCTATCACAGGTCTGCACGATTTACAAAAAGCATGAAAATGCATGAGCGTATACTGACTCCATTCACAACAATCGTTAAGCAAATACAGTTATTAAAAGATTCCCCATTTTTAACACTCATTTGACTTAAACGATTTTCACGCCAAACATTAAGCAAACAGACATATTAAGAAATTCCCGATTCTTAATATACTTTTGACTTAAACGATTTCCTGAACAAAACATTTAGTAAACAAGTCATTAAGAGATTCTCCGTTCTTAATACTCATTTCACTGAAACCATTTTCAAAAAAAAACAAACATTAAGTAACCAAGACATTAAGAGATTCCCTATTCTTAACGCTCAGTTAACTTAAACAATTTTCAAACAACATTAAGTAACTAAGACATTAAGAGATTCCCCATTCTTAACGCCCAGTTAACTTAAACGATTTTCAAAACAACATTAAGTAAACGAGACATTAAGAGATTCCCCATTCTTAATACTCGTTTAACTTAATGGTTTTCAAATTCCACACACAACAAACTCAAACATACTTTCACATTCAGTCTATGATTCACACCAAATCATTTTTCCACACAAACCACACAAAACACATCTCCAATTTCATCAGTATCAATTAAGAACACGTCAAAATCAATGAACAGAAATCAACACAATCCACCCCTCAAACACACAAGTTTCATTTACTCAAAGTCATACATAAAAGAGTTTAAATTCATTCACCACGAAACATTCATCAATATAACCAAAACCTAACTCTAAGATTTTACCCATAAAGCCTCAGATACATTTTCCCAAATCAATACTCTAACCCTAACAAAATTTTTTTCCACGCATCCACAAGTAAGTCCCTAAATGCAAACTAAAAGTTTGGAAGGAGCCCTTACCTCCACGTTAGCTTTAACGTGCGGTTACGGCACCGTGAGTAAATCCGGTAAATTTTCCGCTCACTACGCCGCTTCCAAAGTTGGTTCCCTAGCACCGTAGCGTGGTAGTGAGCAACTTTCCCTTCTATCTCTTCGCGAAACGAAGCTTAGATCTAGATGAAACGGGGAGATTTGTGTTTTGACGGTTTTGAAATCCCTAACACTGTTTTACTTCGTTTTCGAATCAAAGGGGAAGAGTGAAGTTGAGAAATCTTTGTCCTATCACCCACCCAGCCTTGGGTTTCTATTCTTGAAGAAAAAGAAAGAAAAAGGAAGCAAAACACGAAAAAGAGGAAGACGAGGGAGGTGGGGTTTCTCGCGAGGCTGAGGAAGAAGAGGAAGTTCTATTTTCTTTTTCCTTTTTCCTTCCTTTTATTCTCTCTCCTTTCTATTTCCTTTTCCTTCCTTTATATTTCCTTCTTTTTTTTTTCCTTCAACCAAATATATATAACTATATATATTATTTATAACTTAACAAATATCTCAAAATATCTAGATATTTATTAAAATTACCATTTCACCCATAACCTCTCCAAATCACTTTTAGTTAAAAATATCTACTATCGTCGCAACTCAATTGACAGATACAATTTTTAGCAACTCGAGATATTTTTAACAAAACTCCCCATAATTAAATTCTTCGTAAAAGATTCGCCGCAGTTAATTTAATTTACTCATCGACGACTAATTTTAATCGGGCATCAAAATATCTTTCTGGTCATTTAAACTCCCAAAATATTAATAACTTTGGCTCAAAAGCCTCCGAGTTCAATACCAAAATACATTAAAATACATAAAGTATAATTTAAAATTATGGGTCTTACATACAGAAACTAAAATTTATTTTATCAATTTTTTTATTAATTATAAAATTGCAATTTTTATTTGAGACTCAATTTTTAAGATTAGAACAGAACTACAAAAATCATTAAAATTGATGGTGTGTTATGTTTTAGACCAATTTTGTGGGTTTGATAGAAGCTGAGGGGTGTATCTATAAGTATGTTGAGTAGCTAGTGTGAGAGGAGGCTACTATTTTGTAGATTTATGAAATAGTGTAACTCATTATCATAACCAATATGTCTTATGCTTTGTGTCAGGTGCAATACTTTAATGTATATAAATATACAATTTTGTTTTTGTAAGTTTGATAAAATAAGAAAATAAATTGGAACTATTTTGAAAGTGTTAATTAATTGTAAAATTTTCTATCTATCTATCTATATATATAGTTTAAATTTTATTTCAAAATATAAGTTGAAAATAATAATTTTTATAGCGATTAACTATTTAGAAATGTGCTTTTGATGATTAAAGTAGGAATGAATTTTTAGAAATCTTGTAGATTTAAAAAATATCCATGATTTATTTTATCTGTATTGTAATGTATTTAGAAACGTGATTTATATTAGTTGTTTTTATTTAGACTTGAATTATTGAAAAGTAATTTAAAGAAAAATTTGGAATTCTCAATGAATTTTTTTTTTGGGAAATAAATGGTTAGTGATATTTTTTTAATAATAATTTAAGTCTAGAAATAAATTTTTAGAAGGATGTGTAACTTTGTAAGTGATTTTTGCACTACTTGATTCAATTTGGTTTAAAAATGTATTGTATCTTCTAGTAAATAATTATTTATCTTATCTTCTACTTGGAAAATCTATATATGCTTCCATTTGTTGCAACTTTTAAGTGATGGTTAACTCAAAAGAAAATTTATTCGTGATCAATTTGGGCATCAGCCACTACATTGGCCTTCCCAGGGTGGTACTGTAGTGTGAAATCAAAATCCTTGAGAGTCTCCATCCATCGTCTCTGGCGCATGTTCAACTCCTTCTAATCAAACAAATATTTCAAACTTTTATGGTCACTGAACACTGTGAACATGCACCCATTTAAATAGTGCCTCCAGATCTTCAATGCACAAACAACAGTAGCAAGCTCCAAGTCATGAGTAGGATAGTTTCTCTCATGAATCTTCAATTGCCTTGAGGCATAAGACACAACTTTCTTGTGTTGCATCAGAACACATCCCAAACCTTGGTGAGATGCATCACAATAAACTTCATAGGGTTCATCTGATTGCGGTAATACCAATACTGGTGAGGTCGTCAATTTTCTCTTTTGTAACTGAAAATTTTCCTCACACTTCTCCGTCCATGCGAACAGTTGATCTTTTCTGGTAAGTTGTGTCAATGGAGTCACAATCTTAGCTAAACCTTCAATAAACCTCCTGTAGTACCCTGCCAGTCCTACAAAATATCGTATGTCAGTGACAGTCTGAGGCTGTTTCCAAGCAAGAACCGCCTCAATCTTAGCCGGATCTACATCCATTCCTTCCTTGGTTATCACATGTCCTAAGAAATTCACTTTCTCTAGCCAAAACCCACACATAGACAGATTGGCATACAATCGTTTCTAGCGTAAAATATCAAGAACTTGACGTAAATGTTCTCCATGCTCTTCTTCAGTTCTTGAATAAATTAATATATCATCAATGAACACCACAACAAACTTATCACGGAATGGATTAAAGATTCTGTTCATGTAGTCTGTAAGACCCATAATTTTTAAGTATACTTTATGTATTTTAATGAATTTTTGGTATTGAACTCAAGGGCTTTTTGGTCAAGTTATTAATATTTTGGAGTTTATATGATCAAAAAGATATTTTGATACCAATTAGAATTACTCTTCGATAAATAAATTAATTTAACTGCGGTGAATCTTTTGCGAAGAGTTTAATGCGTTTTGGGTGAAAGGATAATTTAATAAATATCTAAAGGTTTTGAGATATTTGTTAATTATAATTAATATATATATAAATATATATATATATATATATATATAGAAAAGGAAGGGAAGGAATTGAAAAGAAAAGAAATAGAAAGGAAAGAAAAAGGAAGAAAGGAAAAGAGAAGGAGAGAAAACAGAATTCCATCTTCTTCCTCCTCTGCCTCGCGAAAACCATTTTTCTCCCTTCCTCCATTGTTGCTCGTTTTTGCTTTCTTTTCTTTCCTTAGATTTCGAAATTAATAGTGGGTGATAGGGCAAGGATTTCTCAACTTCACTCTTCCTCTTTGATTCGAAAACGGAGAAAAACGGTATTAGGGATTCAAACTCAAATCTCCTCGTTCCATCTAGATCTAAGCGTCGTTTCAAGAAGTGATAGAAGGGAAAGTTGATCACCACTACACTACGGTGCTAGTGAGCTAACTCTGGAAGCAGTGTTGCGAGCGGAGATTTTTACCGGATTTGCTCACGGTACCGAAATCGAACGAAAAAGCTAAAGTGAAGGTAAGGGCTCCTTCCAAACTTTTAGTTTGCATTTAGGGCCTTATCTGTGGTTGTGTGGAAACCAATTTTGTTAGGATTGGAGTATTGTTTTGGGGAATCTCTTAACGTCTCGTTTACTTAATGTGTGTTTGTTTGTGAAAATCGTTTAAGTTAAATGAGAATTAAGAATGGGGAATCTCTTAATGTCTCGTTTATTTAATATTTGTTTTGAAAATCATTTAAGTTAAATGAGAATTAAGAATGGGGAATCTCTTAATGTCTCGTTTACTTAATATTTGTTTTGAAAATCGTTTAAGTTAAATGAGAATTAAGAATGGGGAATCTCTTAATGTCTCGTTTACTTAATATTTGTTTTGAAAATCGTTTAAGTTAAATGAGTATTAAGAATGGGGAATCTCTTAATGTCTTGTTTACTTAATGTTTGTTTTTGAAAAATCGTTTCAGTTAAATGAGTATTAAGAATGGGGAATCTCTTAATGACTCGTTTACTTAATTTTTGTTTTAGTAAACCGTGCAGACCCGTGATCGGTGGCACCTTGGTAAATGGTACGGGCCCGTGATAGGCAGTACGTTTATGGTTTACGCTTTTAGGTAAGTTGTGCAGACCCGTGATAGGTGGGACCTTGGTAAACAGTACAGACCCGTGATAGGTGGTATGTTTACGACTTACGTTTCTTGGTGAATTGTGCTTGTCCGTGAAAGACTACACAGGGGTTTGTCCGTGAGATACTACGCCCTGGTAAATTGTGTTTGTCCGTGAGAGACTGCACAGGGGTTTGTCTGTGAGAGACTGCACAGGGGTTTGTCCCTGAGAGACTGCACAAGTGTTTGTCCGTGAGAGACTACACCCTGTTAAATTATGAATTGTTGGTTCATTTTGTCTGTGTGGCTATTGCGTAGTAACCGTTAAGCGGTATGTTTTGAAATTGTGCGTAAGTGTGTTGATTCAAGTTTATGATTGAGTGTTTTGAAACTTGAGATGTCATTGTGATTGTGTTGATTATGTTAAGTGTTATGTTTTGGAATTTTGTGATAACATGTTTGATTGCAATACAATTTCAAAACTCATGATGTTGTAGAAGTTGTGTATAAGCGTTAAATGTTATGTTTTGGAATTTGGTGATAGCATGTTTAATTGCAATACTATTTCGAAACTCATGATGTTGTAGTAGTTGTGTTATAAGCGTTAAATGTTATGTTTTGGAAATTGGTGAAAGCATGTTTAATTGCAATACAATTTCGAAACTCATGATGTTGTAGTAGTTGTGTTATAAGCGTTAAATGTTATGTTTTGGAATTTGGTGATAGCATGTTTAATTGCAATACTATTTCGAAACTCATGATGTTGTAGTAGTTGTGTTATAAGCGTTAAATGTTATGTTTTGGAATTTGGTGATAGCATGTTTAATTGCAATATTATTTCGAAACTCATGTTGTTGTAGCGATTGCGTTATCAGTGCTAAGTGTTAAGATTTGGGATTATGTATGAATGTGATTGAGTTAGTTTATGAATTTTTGAAAGAATACACAGGGAAATCGATTTACCCAATCGATTTGATGAGTTACAGGGGCCCTGTCTTTCACGAAATCGATTTACCCAATCGATTTTGTAATATGTTTTTCAAAACCATTTAACAAATCGATTTGCCAAATCGATTGGATTCATTACAGGGGCTCTGTCTTTCACGAAATCGATTTGCCCAATCGATTGGATTCAATATAGGGGCTCTGTCTGTCAGGAAATTGATTTACCCAATCGATTGAGTCAATCGATTTACCGAATCGATTGATTTAAGCCCAGAGTTCAGTTTTCACTAAAAATTTTCAGGAAATTGATTTCCCCGATCGATTGGCTTAGTGGAAAATCTTATTTTGAGTTAGATAATTGATTGCTCAATTGATTTATCAATGTTTTGGTGAGTTATGTATTACTTGATGGATTGAGAACTTTCTTTTGATTTCATTTACATTTGGCAAGCATTTTATGAACTTTTAGCATATGGAAAATCCTTTTAAGGTGCATGCTAAGTTGAAAAGGTATTTTGTGCATTTAAAAACTTAAATGTTATGTGTTAACTGTTAATTTCGGTTAGTGACCCTTTACAACTATTGTGGAAATCTGGGCTTTGCCCTCAGATGAGAGCCAGGATGATCCTACCGGTTCGTACCCTACGGATGGGAATGTAAATGGGAATGCTTGATTGAAGCTACTTTAGGAGGATCTCACGGGGCGCGTGGAGATCACTCAGGGTGTTTAGTTGTTTTGTAAAGTGATCAGACTAGGTTGACACAGAGGGAACAAATGTCTTTCTTTTGGGTTGCTTTTATTTTTAAACTGGAAGACTGTACCACTTTTGTTATGTAAATATTTTGAATTCATATTTTGAGAACTTTTTCCGCAGCTTGTAAATTATAATGACTTAATTATTTTATCCAAAGGTGTTACCTTATTTATCTCTCTGTTTTGTTTTAATTTCTTTTGAAAAAAAAAAATATACCCTCGCTTTGAAAAATGGGGTGTTACATAGTCCATGAAAATTTATGGTGCATTGGTAACCCCAAACGGCATAACAAGATATTCATAATGTCCATAACGAGTTCGGAAAGCAGTTTTCTGAATATCTCCTTCCCTTACTCGAATATGATGGTAACCCGACTTCAAGTCAATCTTCGAAAATATCGCGGCCCCTCTCAATTAATCCATTAAATCATCGATGTGTGGCAAAGGATAACGATTCTTAATAGTTGCCTTATTAAGCTGTCTATAATCCACACATAAGCGCGAGCTTCCGTCCTTCTTCTTAACTAGTAAAACTGGAGCTCCCCATGGCGAAACATTTGGTCTAATAAATTTCTTCTCCAACAAATCTTCAATTTGGCTTTTGAGCTCATTTAATTCCAATGGCGACATTCGATACGGCGCAATTGAAATAGGTCCGATTCCTGGGTGCAAATCAATGAAAAATTCCACTTCTCTTACTGTTGGCAATCCTGGGATTTCCGTTGGAAATACGTCCCGATACTCATTGACGAGCATCACATCTTCTATGTCTACATTTATCTTTGCCTCCACATTAGCCAGAGACAAAAACTCATGAGTTCCTTCTCTTAGCGACACTCGGAGTTTGTTAGCGTCTAGATACTTAACACTCCTGGTTCAGGGAAAAGAACCAATTTGCGAGCACAATCCAAGATCACGTAATCATACGATATCCAATTCATACCGAGAATGATCTCGAATGATTGTAGAGGTAAACAAATCAAATTAACCAAGAAATCCCTATTCTGAATAGTTATTTGACAATGTAAACATGCAGAGTTTACTGTCAAAGTCTTAACATGTGTGGAAACAACCAAATCAAAAGGTAAAGCAGACACAGATAACTTCAAACAATTCACACAATCCATAGCAATGAAGGAATGGGTTTCCCCCGAATCAAAAAGTGCAGTTAGAGTGTTGCCTGCAATCTCACAGTCACGTTGAATCAGATTGTCAGATGGGTTCCCATCTTCAGCACTCACACAATAAATGCGTCCTCTAGCAGTAGGACGAGCAGCCCTAGTTACATTCACCACAGGTTCTACCTTCGGAGCCATCCAATCATTCGCCATGTGTCCTGGCTTTTGACAATTGTAGAAGGTGAGAATATTAGGGGTACAAGCGTTAGCATAATGTGTTATGGGGTATGACCTCAGTTTTACAATAAAATATGCAGAATAATTCATATTCTAACAATATGTGCAACAGTTTAATAAATTCGAAATTTACTAAACAAAAGATTAAGCAAGGTCCCAAAGAATCAATCCTAATGAACATCAAACAATACCAATTATTGTTTAAATGGAGAAATGCATCAGAAACAATTATTATTCAAGATTTTTATTTTCATGCAATCATGCTAAGACAATTAATCATGTAAAATCACTTAACACAGAATCTTAATCATGCATTCAATCAATGTCAATCACATAATAATTATAGAAATTTATACGAGATAAGGGAAGGAAAAGTGTACCCAGATTTTTATACTGGTTCAGCAGCCTCATGACGGCCTACGTCCAGTCCTAAGATCGAACCTGATCTTAGCCTTTCCAATAGAACATCTCAGAATCAGTTTACAGATTTTACACAGCGCCTCGCCTCAATCTTAAACTATTCTTCCTATTCTATTTTTCACACCCTGAATCCCAGAGTTTAAATCCCATAAACTCTTCCAAGAATTCAGTCAAGTGTCTTCTTGTGGATAGCCCTCAACCCAGAAGATCACCACCAGTAGAAACTGGATTTTCTCAAAGTTGTTTGGTTACAGAAATGGTTTACAGAAATTCGAAACAGAACAATTTTACAATGTTCTTGAGCTTTCTTCTTCTCAAAGCAATCTTTCTCTCTTTAGTCTTTTTCAATCCTTGTTGATCATAAAAGTACAATGTTCATGGCTGAAAAGGATGTTCAAAGTGATATCAATGTGAGAAAGTGTTATTGGTAAATGATGTATACAAGTTATGACAGTTGTATGTTGTGTATGTGTTGTTGAGAAGAAGAGAATGAAAACAGTTTGTATAGATTCAGGAAAAACAACACATGAATCGATTTATTCAATCAATTTATTAAAGTTATAAAGCATATTAATCGATTTACCAAATCGATTTCGCGAATCTTGTTTTTCTTGAATCTTGAAATTGTATAGACTAATCGATTTATCAAATCGATTATTTTAATGAGTTCTTCATACCTGAATAGCAGTTCATATATGAATTGATTTGCCTAATCGATTTAGAATGTTTTGTTCCAACAACGAGATCAAAACAATCGATTTACTCATTCGATTCAAACATTCACATAGTCCTTAAGTCATCTCTGTTACTAAAACTTTTGTACCAATCGCTTTAGTCAATCGATTTCACTAGTCACAGGGACACAATGATTTTCACAAATCGATTTGCCTAACCGATTTGACTAGTTACAGAGAGTTGGTTTCAATCAAGGTAATCGATGTGCCTAATAGATTATGGACTTAAGTCTGAAGAACATTTTATCAGTTGGTTCATTTAATCGATTTACCAAGTCGATTGATGCCAAACTTATTTCAAAAGAAATATATTAATGGATTGTGCTAATCGATTGTGTATGTCCCAGACCAAGATTATTTTGAAACTTATTTTATTAAATCGATTTGCCTAATCGATTTGTGAAACATTGGCTTGATTCTGTAACTCTCACAATCGATTGTGTTAATCGACTTCAACAATCCAAATAGCCTTGTGATTGGAACAATCGATTTGCCACATCGATTAGCCTACAAAACTGCATGACACTGACTTGCACAATCATTTTTAATAAAATGGTCAATCGATGTGTCTAATCGATTTAAGACAATCAGTTTAGACTTGTGATAAGAACAATCGATTTGCTAAATCGATTAGCCTGCAAAACAACATGCTACTGACTTGCACACTTAATTTCCAATAAATGTGCAAATCGATTTGCCTAATCGATTGCTTGTTCACTAAATTCATATTGACATACAACCCCATTGCAAAATCGATTTCACTAATCAATTTGCTTAATGAATCTTCAAATTTTTGTTGATTCCTTGAGTTCCAAGGTATTGTCTCAAGTTTGTAGGGTTGAGTTGTTGTTCCTGACATTTTTCTCAGTTCACAATGTCAAATTTATTTCATGATGTATGTTTGTTAATAATATCAAAAATGGACTTATGTCTAACACAATGTCCCTCTTCCCCACATCGGAAACATCGAACCACTTGTCCCAATTGTCTCCTGAAATTCTGGTTCCCTGGGCGATTCGGCCCACCGTTGTTAGTTTGTGGTCGATTATAAGGTTTAGCAACTTGTTTTCCCTTGTTGTTCTGATAATTCATCCGACTAGGCCCTCCTACACTAAAATTCCCTCCTCAGCTAGCCCTCTTATTCTTCATATCCTCAACTTCCCTACATTTCTCCACAAGAACTTGGAAACGTTGAATTCCCAAGGGCAAGACAGAGTCTTGAATCTCATACTTTAGTTCGTCTTGGAAACAATGACACATGAATGGTTCATCTATCTCTTCATGGAAAAACCTGAAATGTCTTGATAGCGATTCAAACTTAGCAGCATATTCGCCCACGGTCATGTTCCCCTGACGCAGTTTTTGGAAATCATCACCCAGTTTAGTCCTGGTACTCATCGGGAAGTATTTGTCTAAAAACTTCCTTTTGAATGATTCCCAGTTCACCTCCTCATTAGCCGACCTCATCAACAATCTTGCACTCCTCAACCAGTACTCAACATCCCCTAATAGCATATAAGTGGCATAGTTGACCTTCACTCCCGCCTGACAGTTTATCATTTCGAATATCTTTTCCACTTCTTGGATCCATTGATCCGCTTTCTCTGAATTCTCATCCCCCTTAAACTTAGGAGGATTGTAACGACGAAAGTCTTCTAATCCTCTTGACTCTACAGCACGGATCTCTCTTTCCCTCTTTTCCAGATCACGTTGAGTCTTGGCAGCAGTCTGTGCAGCAACAAAAGCAGCCATGTTATTCATGGCCTCCGCCATTCGATCATCCCTATTAGCATTGGCTCTCGGAGCGTCATTCCTTCTTGGCGGCATGGTTTTCTTATAAAACCATCTTCAAGTAGAGTCTTAACACTACTTCAAATAATTCAAAAACTAACTTTCGACCACATCAACACATAATAATTATTTTGGACTTGACAACTCAAACCACCTAAACCGACGCATCATCAGATAACAAGTCCCAACCTACAGGTTGACCTACAATCTACAACCAAAGGTTCCGCAGCCCCCAAAGAAAACCAAACAAAAGCTCTGATACCACAATGTAACACCGCGATTTTCAAAGCGAGAGTGTATTTTTTTTTCAAAAGAAATGAAAATAAAACAGAGAAATAAATAAGGTAATACCTTTGGATAAATATTTAAGTCATTTATAATTTACAAGCAGCGGAAAAGTTTTTCGAAGTACGAATCCAAAAATGTTTACACATCTAAAAGTGGTACATGGAATCCATCGAAAATAACATGCCATGCTGAAAATATTAGTATTGGTACAGTCTTCCAATTTAAAATAAACGCAATCCAAAAGAAAGACATTTGTTCCCTCCATGTTAACCTAATCTGATCATTCTATAAACAAAAAAAAACTATATGCCCTGAGTGATCTCCACGCGCCCCGTAAGATCCTCCTAACATAGCTCCAGTCAGGCATTCCCATCTACATCCCCATCTGCAGGGTACAATAGTGGTAAAGGTCACCAATCGAAATTAACAGTTAACACATAACATTTAAGTTTTTAAATGCACAAGTAGTATACATAGATATTAACAGTTAGCATGCACCTTAAAAGGGTTTTCCATATGCTAAAAGTTCATATTATGCTTGCCAAATAAAAATGATATCCAAATAAGTCTTAAATCAATCAAGTAATAAACAACTGGCCAATCCATTGATGAACCAATTGAATAATCAATTATCTAACTCAGAATAAGAATTTTTACTAAGCCAATCGATTGGGAAATCGATTTGGATAAGGGTTTTTAGTGAAACCTGAACTATGGGCTTAAATAAATAGATTGGGCAATCGATTGAATGAATAGCTGAGCCCCTGTAACGAATTCAATCGATTGGCAAATCGATTTGGACTAGTTAGCTGAGCTACTGTAATTGCCCAAATCGATTAGTTCACTATTTTTTTCAAGATTCAGAAAACCGGAGACATATCAATCGATTGGGAAATCGATTTCTTAATTGATTTAATGAAACATATTTATAAAATCTATTGGCACATCGATTTTGTCAAATTAGCCATAAACGTACTGCCTATCACAGGTTCGTACCGTTTACCAAGGTGCCACCTATCACGGGTCTGCACGATTTACTAAAAGGAACGTAAATTGTAAATGTATCGCCTATCACAGGCCAAAGTGGTATTTACCAAGGTGCCACTTATCATGGGTCTGCACAATTTACAAAAAACCGTAAATCGTAAATGTACCGCCTATCACGGGCCAAAGTACTATTTACCAAGGTGCCACCTATCACGGGTCTGCACAATTTTACCAAAACATAAATCATAAATGTACTGCCTATCACAGGCCAAAGTACTATTTATCAAGGTGCCACCTATCACGGGTCTACACGATTTACAAAAAGCATGAAAATGCATGAGCGTATACTGACTCCATTCACAAAAATCGTTAAGCAAATACAGTTATTAAAAGATTCCCCATTTTTAACACTCATTTGACTTAAACGATTTTCACAACAAACATTAAGTAAACAGAGATATTAAAAGATTCCCCATTTTTAATACTCGTTTAACTCTAATGGTTTTCACGACAAACATTAAGTAAACAAGGATATTAAGAGATTTCACATTCTTAATACTCATTTAACATAAACGATTTTCACAACAATTATTAAGTAAACAAGGATATTAAAAGATTCCCCATTCTTAATACTCATTTAACTTAAACGATTTTCACAATAAACATTAAGTAAACAAGGATATTAAGAGATTCCCCATTCTTAATACTCGTTTAACTTAAACGATTTTCACAACAAACAATAGTATACATAGATATTAAAAGATTCCCCATTTTTAATACTCGTTTAACTCTAATGGTTTTCACGACAACATTAAGTAAACGTAGACATTAAGAGATTCCCCATTCTTAATACTCGTTTGACTCTAATGGTTTTCAAATTCCACACAAAACAAACTCAAACATATTATAAGATCCAATCCACAATTCACATCAAAATACATCAATTCATTTCTCCACAAAATCCAACCATACACATATCAAATCTCATAAGCATTAATTATGAACACGTCAAATACGATGAACACAAATCATCACTACATACCACTAAAACACATCAAATTTCATTTACTCAAAAACATACACAAAAGAGTTAAATTCATTTTCCACGAAACATTCATCACTATCACCAAAACCTAACTCTATGATTTTACCCATAAAGCATTAGATTCATTTTCCCCAAATCAACACTTTAACCCTAACAAAATTCTTTTCCACACAACATCAAATAAGTCCCTAAATGCAAACTAAAAGTTTGGAAGGAGCCCTTACCTTCACGTTAGCGTTAACATGCGATTAAGGTACCGCGAGTAAATCCGGTAAAATCTCCGCTCGCAACGCTGCTTCCAAAGTTGGTTCCCTAGCACCGTAGCGTGGTAGTGAGCAACTTTCCCTTCTATCTCTTCACGAAACGAAGCTTAGATCTAGATGAAACGGAAAGGTTTGTGTTTGACGGTTTTGAAATCCCTAACTCTGTTTTCGAATCCGGGAAGAAGGAAGAAGCTGGAAATTTGTTCTTACTCACCCACAATCCTTGGGTTTCTACTCTTGAACCAAAGGAAGCAGCGAAAATGAACAAAAGGAGAGGGAGGGAGATGATGATGCGCGAGGCAGGGAGAGGAAGGAGACGAAAAATGTTCTCTTTTTCTCTTTCTTTTCCTTTCTTCCTTTTTCTTTCCTTTCTTCTTCTTTTCTTTCTATTTCCTTTTCTTTTACCTCCATACAAACATATATATATATATATATATTAATTACTTTTAACGAATATCTCCAAATATCTAGATATTTATTAAAATTACTATTTCACCAATAAAGCATTAAATACTTCATAAAAGATTCACCGCGGTTAATTTAATTTATTTATCAACGAGTAATTTTTATCGAGCATCAATATAACTTTTTGGACCTATAAACTCCCAAAATATTAATAACTTTGGCCAGAAAACATCAGAGTTCAATACCTAAATACACTAAAATACATAAAGTATGCTTAAAAATTATGGGTCTTACATAAATTATTTACATTAATAAAAGAAGAAAAAATATTTTTTTTTATTAATTTGGTTTGACAAGAGAAAAAACCTTGCTCCTACGTATCCCCTAGTGCAATAGGGAAATCAAAACACACGTAGTTCTTGGGTAGAAAATATTTATTTGTTGACCCATTTTATTATTAATTTTACTTTATATATATACATATCAAAATAAATTAATAACATAATAATGATAATAATAGTAATAATGCTAATAATAATAATAAGAATAATGTGTTATATATTGATTTGTGTATGGTTTTATTTTCACGAAACATTTTTACTATTTTTTTATTTATATAAATTGTAAAGGATAAAAATTCAAAAGCAGATTCAAGAGTCAGCGACACATCTGTGGCGCGAACCGACGGTGATAATAATAAGAGACTTTAAGATCCAACACACGAAAAATAAAACACAATAGAGATGAGAAATCACGAATTTGATAAAAAAAATAAATGATTATTCAACAATCAAATTGATTCTTATTAGTTGATTCCAAAATTTGATCGTGAAAACAACAAAAAAATATTATTGTTTATATCATACGTGCATAGAATAGTAAAAAAAAAAAACTCTACAACAACAATAATGTCAACCAAACAAAAATAGATAAGGAAAAAAATAAGTGTTTACGGCACTGAAAATTTTCTATAGTAGCTCTTGATTCCAATATTACTTCTCTCTTTTCCCTCTATTATTCTCTCTTTTCTTTTATCTTTTTGTGCTCTCAATTCCTATTTCGAATTCCTGTTTTGAATCTTCCTTTTTCTCCCCCTCTCTTTTTGTCTCTTGTGGCAGACTATTTATAGACTTTTGAGTGTGGATTACAAAAGACAAGAGAATAATTGTCAATTGATTATTATTCATCTATTTCTCTACGTTTCTTTTCATTTAATTGACCATAATTATTTTGATTCTTATTGCTATTGATTCATTTCTTCGGTTGATTTTCTATTCAATTGATCACCATTATACTGATTTTTATGACCATCAATCCATTTCTTTTTGTTTTTCTTTTTATTTATTTTGATCATCATTACATCTATTTTTATGACCATCAATTCATTTCTTTTCGGTTTTCTTTATTTTTAATAATTATTATTATTATTATAATTATTTTTATTATTATTTCATTTTTTTAATAAAAAGTAAAAAATAAATAAAACTCGGACAAAATTTGGTGTCAACAGTTGCCCTTCTTTACTTAGAATTTACATGAGAATCAAAGTAAAAATAAGTAAAAATAACAACTCTAATTTTGTCTGAAAAATAATTTTTTAGAAGAATGCGAGTCATTTACCCGACTTCAAGATGCGGGTCATTTTCTCGGATTCGGGTGCGAGTCATTTTCCCGATTTTAACATGCGGGTCATTTTCTCGGCTTTGGGTGCGAGTCGTTTCCCAGCTTCAACGTGCGGGTCATTTTCTCGGTTATGGGTGCGAGTCGTTTTCCCGGCTTCAACGTGCTAGTCGTTTTCTCGGCTTCGGGTGTGAGTTGTTTTCCCGGCTTCAACGTGCGGGTCGTTTTATCGGCTTCAGTGTGCGAGTCGTTTTCCCAGCTTCAACGTTCGGGTCGTTTTCTCGGTTTCAGGGTGCGAGTCGTTTTCCCGACTTCAACATGAGGGTCGTTTTCTCGGCATCGGGGTGCGAGTGGTTTTCCCGCTTCAACATGCAGGTCGTTTTCTCGGCTTCGGGGTGCGAGACGTTTTCCCGGCTTCAACATGCGGGTCATTTTCTCGGCTTCGGGTGCGAGTCGTTTTCCCGGCTTCAACATGCGGGTCGTATTCTCGGCTTCGGGGTGAGAGTCGTTTTCCCGACTTCAACTTGCGGGTCGTTTTCTCGGCTTTAAATTTATTAAATGTCATGAATTATTGAATGAATATGTCAATTTTTATTAATATTTTTATTGGACACGACCATTCAAATCATGAATGAGAAAAAACACTTATACAATTTCTTTTTTTTTTTTTTGATATC
>JBBPBT010000183.1:6741855-6801681 GCA_037974875.1 Cicer bijugum
TTTTTTTAATAATTATTGTTGTGATCCTAAGTTGGATCTCATGTTGTTGTCTTGTATTGTAAACAACTTTTATTCTCGTGTTATAGTCTGATCCATATTATTGATCATGTCCTTTTGAGTATATATTTTTTCTTCTTCTCCCAAGTTGCCCTTTCAGGTTTTGAACTTAGTTGATATTTATTATACTTTTTTGTATCATAATGTTTGCCTAGGTCGTCCTTTTAGGCTTTCAACCTAGCGGGTATTTTTTTTTTTAAATATGTTGCTTTTTTATGACGTTTGAGGTTAAGGGAGGATTAAATTTTTTCTATCCATATTCATGAGGATCAAAGCCCTACCTGAGAAAACTTTCTTTATGACGTATGGACCCTCATAGTTAGGACCATTTTTCACAATAATCCTTTTGAATGGGTAAGATCTTTTTTATCACCAAGTCTCCTTCCAAAACTTCTTCAGGACGTATTTTTTTTTTGTACGTTCTTCTCAATTCTTTTCGCTAACCTTTTTTCTTCAATTAAATTCAATTGATCGAAATAGGTGTGTATCCATTCTGATTCCTCTTGTTTGACTTTCATTAATACTCTCAGCAAAGGGAATTTCTACTTCAACGGACAATACAAACTCCATCCCACATACTAGGCAAAAAGAGGTTGCCCCAGTTGAAGTGCATATCGAGGTACGATACCCGTGTAGTGCAAATGACAACATCTCATGTCAATCTTTGTATGTTACAACCATTTTCTGAATAACTGTTTTTTTTATGTTTTTATGTTACAATCTTCGTTCTACACAACCGTTTGATATTTTTTCTGTAAAAGTTTAAGGATTGATTCACAAGTGGCAGTTATTTGTGATATAAATCTTGAAATATAATTTAGTCTCGCATGAAAACCGTGAATCTTTCTCTCTGTACTTTGGGGAGATATTTCCAAAATGGCTCGAACTTTATAAGGGTCGACCTCTATTCTTTTTTGACTGTCCAAAAATTGTAACACTTTACCCAACCATATGTCTAAATTGCATTTGAAGGGGTTAAGTTTTATCTTGAACTTTTGGAATCTTTCAAAGAGTTTCTTTAGATCAATCACATGTTTTTCTTTTGTTTGTGACTTAGCAATCATGTCATCTACATAAACTCATATCTCTTTATGTCATAGAATCAAGTTACCATAGCTCTTTGGTAGGTTGCCCTAACATTCTTTCGACCAAAATGCATTACCTTGTAACACAATGTTCCCTAAAGGGTGATGAAAGTTTTTTTTCATATCTTCGGCTGCCATCTTGATTTGATTGTATCCCGAGCAACCATCTTTAAAGGAGAAAAAGTGAATGGTGAGCCATATTGTCATCCAAAATATCGATGTGAGGTAACGAAAAAATCATCTTTAGGATTGGCTTTGTTGAGGTCCCTATAGTCGACACACATTCGAACTTTGTCATCCTTTTTCAGCACTGGTACAATATTGGCTATCCATTGGGGATAATTTGCCACAACGAGGAACCCAACGCCAATTTTTTACTTCTTCCCTTATTTTTAATGACATATCAACCTTTATTCTCCTTAATTCTTGTTTAACCGAAGAAAGATCGGGTTTTAAGGGAAATTTATGCTCCACTATGCTAGTATCCAATCCATACATATCCTGATATGATGGAGCTAAAATATCTTTCTATTTATGTAGAATTTCTATTAGTTCATGATATACTTCTTACTTTAAGATAGTGTTGACTTTAATTTCCTTTCTATTTTCTTCTTTCCCTAGATTAATTACTTTTATTGATTCCTTATGGAACATAATGTCTTGCCTTTTTTTTCCTACCAATTTTAACGATTCTAGGGGAAATTCATAAGCTTCTTCATTATCTTTTATTGCATGATTAGTAAGATGGTCAAAGTTATGTGGCAGAATTTTGCTACAATCATATGCGAATGAATTATTCTCAAAAATGGGAATTGCATTGAATACTATATGCAACTTGATTGTCTCCCAATTCTTAATTTTTGTTTTTGCATCGTATGGACGAACCCGATTAGCACCATCGATGGAAAAATCATCTCTAGGTATTGCAATATGAATCTTGTTTGTGTTTCCTTTTTTTTTTATATGGCTAATCTTTGCTTGTCAACTTTGGTTGATTCGTAATCTACATCCTATTTATCTCTATTCTCATGATGTTTTATCAGTCCTTTGAGTCGTTCCTCATTCTTCCCTATACCGTGTCATGGATGATGCCCCTAGCTTAACATGAATCTAACCACCATATTAGTTGTGTTTAATAGATGTAGTTCTATGTTGTCCACGATTTCTAGTGTTCGGAAGGCGATCTCCAGAGCTTACTCTATTGTCTCAACATACGGTGTGGTGGAAATCTTACTCACCAACGAGTCTTCCTCTTCTGACACGGATATCAATTGGTCATATTTCACTCAATTTAGCTTTTGAGGTAGGGTTGATGGCACCACACCAATAGAATGGATCCATGGTCTCCTCAATAAGCAGCTATAGGCGAGTACAATATCCATCAAATGTAACGTGATTTCAAAAGTGATCGGGCCTATTTGAAATGGGAGTTCAATTTATCCCATCATTTCTCTATACTCCCATCGAAAGTTTTAACAAGGACTCTTGATATCATATGATTGAGGCACATTGCTGATATGTGCAACGCTTTGTTATGGCCTATTTCTTTGACGCACAGTTCGTCATCTATGAAGGTTATGTGACTGTTAGTAGTAATGTTATTTATGATGCCTCCATATTTTTCACAAGTGATATCTTGAGTGATGTAGACTTCATTTAGTATGTTTTGTAATAGCTTCCTATGGGACTCAGAATTCATCAAAAAATATATCAACAAAAATTTTGTTAGGACAACCTAGCTCTTAAATCAGATGATGAAGGCTAGTCAACCAAGCTCTTAAAACAAAGGATGAGGGACAGTCATCTTTGCTCTTAAATCAGAGGATGTGGGTCAATATCTTGTCTCTTAAATAATATGGTGTGGGTTAGTGTCTCAAATTTAAATTTAACCACTAAATATGAAATGTCATGAATGCATTTAATGAATGAACATTTTCCTTCATTTTGTTCTTTTTTTTTTAATTTTTTTCAATCAACTTTTTTTCAATTTTCTTTATTTCTTTCACCTCTTTACGGACTTATCCTGGATTCATGGATGAAAAATATGCACCACTTCAAATAAGTGATGGTGATTGTCCTTTTAATCTTTAAAAAGATTTTTTCTTACATCATCGACTTGATCTTTTGTTGCCCCTGCCTTACATGTAAAGACATCATACTAGATTTGACCTCTTGACATTCACATAATATGTGCCCCAAAATATGATTATCATAAAAATGTATTTTGAAAAAGAAAAAAAAAAGATTTATAACACAAGAAAGTAGTGAAGGATGTTTTAGACAATGATATTTAATGAGAAAATCTATGGTACAAAAAAAAAATATTGATAGAACGAGAAAAAGATAAGGTGGTCTCATATGGGTAAATAACCCAATTTGTTAGTAGTTTTTCATAAAATAAATGTGCTAATAACTCATGCCACAATTTCAATCATGTTATTAACCTACTTTGGAAGATATGATTTCCTCCAATCTATATTCAAAGTCTTTCAAAATATGTTCAGCTTCGACTTTGATGTGTGTATGTAAGCTATATTCTTTGATCATCCTTTTTTAGATTCTCAAAAAGTGATCTTCTTTCATTCTATATTTTTTTTTTGTCCCTAATTTTTGCTTAGATTGCCCTTTCGGGTTTTCAACCCAAAGGGCTTTTTTTCTAACTTTTGCCTAGGTCACTCTTTTGGGTGTTCAACTTACCAAGTCTTCATTAATTTTTGCATCCTCATTTTTGCCAAGGTCGCCCTTTCGGGTTTCCAACCAAGCGATTTTTTATTCATTTTGGTACCCATATTTTTTCCTAGGTTGCCATTTCAGATTTTCAACCTAGCGTGTATTTATTGTTATTTTTTTATTCCCTAATTTTTGCCTAGGTCGCCCTTTCAGGTTTTCAACCTAGCAGGTATTTATTATTATTCTTGCACCCTAATTTTTGCCTAGGTCGTCCTTTTTGGATTTTCAACCTAGCGGGTCTTTGTTTAGATGTAACACTTTTTGATGCATCATTGTGTGCAAGTAGTGATAAGTCTTCTTGATCCATATTGGTATGGATCATAGCCACACTTGGATGTATTTTTTTATGGTATTGGGGGCTTATATAGTTGGGAGTGCATTTATCTTGCTAGTCATTTTAGATATGTGAAATATTCTTGAATGCTAATTCTTTCTTTCGAAGCTCTGAAGTTCATATGTTCCTCTTTTAAGATCTTTTGAAATGATTCTCCATGACATGAGGCTATCAACATTTCTCTGGAATTGAATTCAATCGGTCAACATAAATCATTACTCTTGATAAGGGGATTTTTGTTTGAGTGGATCGCACTGCCTTTATTCTATATAGTAAGAAACAAAGGGATGCCCTAGTTATAGGCTGATACTCATGGAGGGTATTCTACAGTTACGAGGTAATGTTAGACACGAGAATTTACCATATACTTTTCTTTTACATTTGATAGTCGTGAATTTTATTCTTGTGAGTGACTGTTCTTCATCGTGACTTACTTTGAATATTGAAGATAAAGTAGCTACAATCAAGCCTTATACACGTATAACATCTTCATTTTCGATTTGTAGGCGGCTACAATATCCAGGGCACAAACTTCAAATTCCCAACGTGATTGACATATTCAAAACATATTTAGACTATGATTAAGATAAAACCACTTGTGTAGGAGGATTAACGTGACGTTAATCTCATGCCCCAGCATATTGGAGTCCATCTAGATAGTGGATTTATTTATACCGTTCTCACATTCAGTGGAATTTATAGCATGATTGAAATTATGTATGAGATTTTAGCAAACTTATTTATGAATGGACTACTTCCAAATATGTTTGGTATATGATTTAAAGAAGAGAAAGAAGAATAATGTTTGGTAAGAGATTGTGAAATATAAAATGGGTGAGGATAGAAAAGAAAACAATACAAAATGCATTTATTGATATTCAAAATATTGAGGCACATCGATATGATCAATGTTTTAGGATCAAATTAAATAACATTAACGATCATTGGGAAACATGATAATATTTTCATTGTTAACCTTTTCTCTTGTATATATATGAGAGAACATAGTCAATGTCTTCAAAGTTGTGTTTAACCAAGGTTTTTCTTCAGTACTCATAAAAAATTCTACAAGGTTTGCCATCAAATAATAATCGGTAGTGATAAAAGTTCAACATAGACGACCCAAGTTCTAGAGATTTACTTGTGGCGAAAGCCAACGAAGTATGTAGAAGTTGGGGGTGCATGATGAATATGAATGTAATTAGTATCATATTTAAATTTTGTGGACAAGTGACTTGAGAAAGAGTATAACCAAAAAGTAGACTAAAAGGTGGCAATTGTTAGACTTATGAAATCAAGGGGTAACACATGAGTTCTTCGTGATTTTTTTTTTTTTATGAAGGACCCCATGATTTCAAGTATCGAGGGTTGTAAGATTTTCAATCATATGATTTTTCATTTGGTTGAGACCATCTTTGTATGTTTCAATTCATCCATGATTTTAACTCAAGAACATGTCCAGTAAGGGTGTCATGATAGTCTTTTTTTTTGTCTTTTTTTTTTTTGAAGGAAAATGTTATGAGAATGTAAACAAAATGAATGAAATGATTATGCATTTAACTGAACATTTTACTATCTCCAAATATGCAATTATTTTTTCTAAAAAATGTGAAAAAAGAAAAATATGTTGTCAAATGAAGTAAAAGATGAAACATACATGATTATGCCATAGATGGTTATTTTCTTATTTAATGGTTTTTTTATTGTGAACCTTTACTATGGGTGACTCTATAGTTCTAAATTGGCTCCTAGAGCACACAACTCAATTCTAAAATATTAAACCAATTAATAGGTAAACTATTAAAATGGAAATATTCTAGAAAAATTCAACTCTAGGTGAGACTTTCATAACAACCAAACAAGATGTACATCCAGAAGATTATCATTACACAATCTCAAACTTATCTTAGGTTTGCACTCAACCCGGGTATATAGCCCACTCATAAGTGTGTGAATCGTGTTAGGGTGTATAGAAAAATACATAAAATAATTAAAAAAAATCATCATAATAAAAATAAATTGAAGAAACGTATATAATTATATTAATAATATAACAAAATAAAAAAATAAAATAAAACAATAGGGGTAATATAAATAAAATAATAAATAATAAAATAACTATATATAATTAATTAAATTGGGCTTGACTCTCAAACGTCCCCAGCGGATCGCTAGCTGTCGCGTCCTGTTTGTCCGCGAAAAAAGAGTCGCCACCAATTTTATTTTTTATTAAAGGAAAAATTGGGTAAAACCTAAAATAATATTTTTGAACCAAAAATTTGAATTCAGTAGTCGATTACGAGTAGGGAAGTATTACCACCCTACAACGTCCGTTAAAACGATTACCTTATAATTAATTATATACAAACTATTTATTTATTTACTTATTTATTTATTTTTTACCCCAAAAGAATAATAAAAAAAAAGTAAATTATTTACATTAATAAAAGAAGAAAAAATATTTTATTTATTAATTTTGTTTGACAAATGAAAAAACCTTGCTCCTACGTATCCCCTAGTGCAATAGGAAAAACAAAACACACATAGTTCTTGGATAGAAAATATTTATGTGTTGACCAATTTTATTATTAATTTTACTTTATATATATACATATCAAAATAAATTAATAACATAATAATGATAATAATAGTAATAATTATAATAATAATAATAATAATAATGATGTGTTATATATTGATTGGTGTATTGTTTTATTTTAAGGAAACACTTTTACTATTTTTTTATTTTTATAAACCGTAAAGGATAAAAATTCAAAAGCAGATTCACGAGTCAGTGACGCATATGTGGCGCGAACCGACGGTGATAATAATAAAAGAATTGAAGATCTAACACATGAAAAATAAAACACAATAGAGATGAGAAATTACGAATTTGATAAAAAAAATAAATGATTATTCAACAATCAAATTGATTCTTATTAGTTGATTTAAAAATTTGATCGTGAAACCAAAAAAAATGTTATTGTTTATATCATACGTGCATAGAATAGTAAAAAAAAAAACTCTATAACAATAATAATGTCAACAAAAAAAATAGTTAAGAAAAAAAATAAATGTTTACCGCACTGAAAATTTTCTTTAGTAGTTCCTGATTCCAATATTACTTCTCTCTTTTCTCTCTATTATTCTTTCTTTTCTTTTATCTTTTTGTGCTCTCAATTCCTATCTCGAATTCCTATTTCGAATCTTCCTTTTTCTTCCGCTCTCTTTTTGTCTCTTGTGGCAGACTATTTATAGACTTTCGAGTGTGGATTACAAAAGACAAGAGAATAATTGTCAATTGATTATTAGTAATTTATTTCTCTACAATTACTTTTCATTTAATTCACCACAATTATATTGATTCTTATTGCTATTGATTCATTTCTTCGGTTTCTTTTCTATTCAATTGATCACCATTATACTGATTTTTATGACCATCAATCCATTTCTTTTTGTTTTTCTTTTTATTTATTTTGATTA
The DNA here is from genome assembly GCA_037974875.1 of Cicer bijugum. Classification (NCBI taxonomy): domain Eukaryota; kingdom Viridiplantae; phylum Streptophyta; class Magnoliopsida; order Fabales; family Fabaceae; genus Cicer; species Cicer bijugum. Next base: position 6,749,545 of record JBBPBT010000183.1, read on the forward strand.
TCATTACATCGATTTTTATGACCATCAATTCATTTCTTTTCGGTTTCCTTTATTTTTATTAATTATTATTATTATTATTTTTATTATTGTTTCATTTTTTTAATAAAAAGTAAAAAATTAATGAAACTCGGACAAAATTAGGTGTCAACAATAGTTAATTAAAATTTAGGAATACGAACGAAGTTAAAATGCCGCCAAACCGATAATTAGATAAAGTGTCCCCGGAGTTATAAAGTACTGACAAGATCAGACATCAACATTATGAAAAAGAGTGAATGAGTAAAGCATATTGAAAGTTTCGACTAAAAGGAATCCAAAAACGATATCCATTTTTTCCAATAAAGAACACGGAGGCTGAAAAAGGAAAATAGAATTCGTCCAAATATCCAAATGTGATTGTTTCTTAAAAGAGAATATTAGTAGAGCTTGTGGAAAGTTACGACTAGAAGAATTCAAAAACGATGTTCATTTTTTTCAATGATTGTTTCTTAAAAGAGAATATTAGTAGAGCTTGTTGAAAGTTTCGACTAGAAGAATTCAAAAACGATGTTCATTTTTTTCAATGATAAACACGAAGGCAGAAAAAGGAAAATATAGTATGTCCATTTTTATAAAGATAATTTTTAAAACAATAAAAGAGAATACCCATACCGAACCTATATTATATTATTTTTATCCAAGAAAAAGATAACTTGTTTGATTGGATAAACTTTTTTAGCATTCTATTTTATTCCCAAAATTAAGTTTAAGTCCCCATCTTTTTTTTTTCTTCTGTTTCTTTAATAATTTTTTGGTAAATTGAAAAAAAAAATTTATAGCTGAATTAAAAAAATTAAATTTGAAGGGACCCTATCTAAATTAGTGTTTCGTTTTAAATTGTAATTTCTATATCAATATTTACATGTCCTTATGAAGTTGCTTTTGCCAAAAGGTTTGCCTAAATTTAATTTGAAATTTGACTCTTGGCCCAAAAAAAAGGACATCTTCTTTTCATTTATATAGAGAATACTCCTTTATTATTTAGCAACATTGAATTGTAATCCACCAAGAAGTGACATGGCTTACACTAATTCATATATGTTTCTTGGTTTGGGACTTTTAATTATTTTATCTTCTCACGTTCTAGCTCAAGATCCTCAACTTCCTCCTCCTCCTCCCCCTCCTCCACCTCCACCTCCTCCTCTTACAATTATTTGTGAGTAGTGTTAGCCTATAATGTATTTTTGTACGTCAAATGCATATATTTAAAAAAATATGATTTGATACATGAATAAATATTTTTACATAAGCACACATTCTAATAAAATTTATTAAAATGATATAAATAAACTTCTTCAGTCGTAGTTCAATTGGTAAAATAAAAAATAAATTAATATAAAATTAGGACCCTCAAATTAAACTTATTAAAATGATATTAATAATGATGATAGAATTTATCATTTCCTTTTATGATTATTTGGTTTCAATATGATTTTAACCCTTATAAGTTTTTGTAATTGGATTAATTCCTTGCAAATATAAAAAGTGTCATTTTAAATTCTTATGTTTGTTTGTGGGATCACATAGTGCAATTCTATTGGATCACATTTGATATCAAAGACTAAATATAACATTTTTTTTTAAATTTGCAAAGATTAAAATCAAACAAAAACATAAACTAAAATAAAAAAATAATATAACTACAGGAACTCAAATCATGTTCAAAACTAAAACTTTTATAAAGGTATACGTTATTTTAAGAAATTAGAGAACCATACTTATAAGTTTTATATATATATATATATATATATATATATATATATATATATATATATATATATATATATTAATTTCTATATCACTTTTATATTTCTTGATATCATGCGTTCTCCATTAGTTATTTTAAATCCAATGGCAACTACAATGTCAACCATGGATAGATACGCTGGCCTGATGCATGAAGCGACACTTCTAGAAGCTGAAGCTGATCGGTTGACTTTCCGTGCAAATTTGATAAAGCAGAATGTTAATAAATCTATTCCTCAAAGCCGTAAATTTCTAAATCACTACTTTGATGAAATAGAAGAAAACCGCATCCAAAGTACTGATGAAGAAGATAACGTTTCTCAAAGTTTTGAGGAAGATGAAAACTCCTTAACCAATAAGGAAGATAAAGTTTTCAGAAATGACAATGAAGACAAAATTTCAAATAATGAGGAGAAAAACAAAGTTTTCAAAAATGAGGAGGAAGTGAAGGTTTTTAAAAGTGACAAGGAAGATACAGTTTTCAAAAATGATAATAAAGATAAAATTACAAATTAAAAATAATGACAAACAAAGTTTCCAAATGTGACGAAGAAGATAAACTTTCTTTAATAAAATAATCAAATATGGTGAGTAATGTTGAATTTCCCATGTATTAATAGAATGCAAAAATGTATATATTAATTGTATAAATAGAAGGGTGAAAGTAGACCTTCTGCTTGTAACTTGCCATATATATGCATCAAAACTTGAGTTATATATAGTTCATATCAATATTTGGGTTATTGATATTAGATGTCAAATTTTACATACTTACATTACAGTGTCAATAATTCTTTGAATAAGACGAATTAAATTAAATTAATTCAATTGTTGAATAATCTTAAATTATATTGATGATCTTAAATTATGTTGATGATCTTATATAACATTTTAAAAACTCGTTGGTATAAGTTTTAGTAATAGATATTGGAACCTCTTGATTTTTAGAACTGTTATTAACGAAATTCTAAACGTGAAAATGTGAATTATTTTTATTTAAAACAAGATTAAACTAAAATAATTCTTTGCTCTAAACCTAATAATCAATTTTCTTTTATTAACTTCTTCAATAAAAGCATAATCATTACAATTAAAGTAAAATGTGATTGTGTAAATATAATAACCAAATTCTAAAGTCAAGGCTCTTGACATTTTTCTACTTAAGAGCAAACCTAGTTGGTCATGATTTTGAATGCTTGTGAAGAATTCTCTCAACTAGGCTAACATCAGTGTTAAAAAGAAAAATTAGAGCCTCCAACTACACTTCATCGTTCTACTCAATTCTTCTTCTACAAGATCAACTTACCTCCTTAGCATCACAACCAAGGAAAAATTACATATCGAGAATCATATATCCAAAAGTTAAAGTCATCTCTAACTAACAAACACAATGAACATCATGTAATCAATGAAACAAAACACATTGACTGGAAAAATTATTTCCAACATTCCGCAAGGGAAAATTGTCCATCTTGGAAAACTCAAATACTCCCGCTTAAAGTTTAGTTCCCAACACCCCCTTAAGTAATGATATGAGACAGACTTTGTTTGCCTGAATGATTCACATTTGTTAATAACCCAAGTAGGAATGCTCACAAAAGTAGTCGGGCTTTGTGTAACACCCCGATTTGCAAAGCGAGAGTGTATTTTTTTTTCAAAAGAAATTAAAATAAAACATAGAAATAAATAAGGTAATACCTTTTGATAAATATTTAAGTCATTTATAATTTTCAAGCAGCGGAAAAGTATTTTTGAAATATGAATCCAAAATATTTACGCATCAAAAAGTGGTACATGTAATCCTTCGAAAATAACATGTCATGTTGACAATATTAGTACGAGTACAGTCTTCCAATTTAAAATAAACACAATCCAAAAGAAAGACATATGTTCCCTCCATGTCAACCTAACCTGATCATTCTATTACCCAAAAAAAAAAAACTATACTCCCTGAGTGATCTCCACGCGCCCCATAAGATCCTCCTAACATAGCTCCAGTCAGGCATTCCCATCTACATCCCCATCCGTAGGGTATGAACTGGTAAGATTGTCCTGGCTCTCATCTGATGGCAAAGCCCAGATTTCCACAATAGTTGTAAAGGTCACCAACCAAAATTAACAGTTAACACATAATATTTAAGTTTTTAAATGCACAAAATAACCTTTCAACTTAGCATGCACCTTAAAAGGGTTTTCCATATGCTAAAAGTTCATATAATGCTTGCCGAATAAAAATGAAATCAAAATAAGTCTTAAATCAATCAAGTAATAAACAACTGGCCAATCCATTAATTAACCAATTGAGTAATCGATTATCTAACTAAGAATAAGAATTTCTACTAAGCCAATCGATTGGGAAATCGATTTGGATAAGGGTTTTTAGTGAAACCTGAACTTTGGGCTTAAATCAATCGATTAGGTAATCGATTGAATGAATAGCTGAGCCCCTGTAACGAATTCAATCAATTGGCAAATCGATTTGGACCAATTAGCTGAGCTACTGTAATAGCCCAAATCGATTGGCAAATCGATTAGTTCACTATTTTTTCAAGATTCTGAAAACAGGAAACATATCAATCGATTGGGAAATCGATTTCTTAATTGATTTTATGAAACATATTTACAAAATCGATTGACACATCGATTTTGTCAAATTAGCTGAGCTCCTTTAATACATCAAATCGATTGGCAAATCGATTTTTATGAATGGCTTTTCATAGAATCGATTTGGGAATCGATTTCCCTGAATGTTTTTCTAAAACTACATAAACTAACTCAATCACATTTACACACAACTCCAAAACATAACACTTAGCAATTTCAACACAATCACCACTACAACTTGAGTTTCGAAATAGTTTTACAATCCATCACATTTACACACAATATCAATACATAACACTTAGCAATTTCAACACAATTACCACAACAACTGGAGTTTCAAAATAGTTTTACAATCAATTACACTTACACACAATTTCAAAACGTAACACTTAGCAAAATAAACGCAAACACAATGACATCTCAAGTTCAAAACACTCAATCATAAACTTGAATCAAACACGACTCGTGTGCCAAGCACCCTAATGCAATGCGTATATGCCAAAATGCATGGACTCGGCATTCCAAACCAAAACCCTCCTCGAAGGGCCGAAAATCATAATTGTACCGCCTATCGCAAGCCAAAGTACCAATTACCAAGGTGCCACATATAACGGGTGTAAGACCCGTAATTTTAAATATTACTTTATGTATGTTAATGGATTTTAGTATTGAACTCATGGGCTTTTTAGCCAAGTTATTAATATTTTGGAGTTTATATGATCAAAAAGATATTTTGATGCCCGATTAAATTACTCGTCGATAAATAAGTTAATTTGGCTGTGTTGAAACTTCTGCGAAGAGTTTAATGCGTTAGGGGTGAAAGGGTAATTTAATAAATATCTAAATATTTGGAGATATTTGTTAATTATTATTAATATATATATATATATATATATATAAAGAAATGGAAAAGAAGGAAATAGGAAGAAAAGAAGTAGAAAGGAAAGAAAAAGGGAGAAAGGAAAAACAAAGGAAAGAAAATAGAAAATTTCCATCTTCTTCCTCTGCCTCGCGACAAACTCGATCCTCCTCCTTCCTCCATTTTCGTCCATTTTCGTTGCTCTTGCTTCCTTTGAGTTCGAAAATTGATATTGAGTGATAGGACAATGGTTTCTCAACTTCACTCTTCAACTTTGATTCGAAAACGAAGAAAAACGGTATTAGGGATTCAAACTCAAATCTCCCTGTTTCATCTAGATCTAAGCGTCGTTTCAAGAAGTGATAGAAGGGAAAATTGCTCACCACTACACTACGGTGCTAGTGAGCTAATTCTGGAAGCGACGTCGCGAGCAAAGTTTTTACCGGAATTGATCGTGGTGCCGTAAATCGACGTTAAAGCTAACGTTAAGGTAAGGGCTCCTTCCAAACTTTTAGTTTGCATTTAGGGACTTATCTGTGGTCGTGATGAAAAGAATTTTGTTAGGGTTAGAGTATTGATTTGGGGAAAATGAATTTAACTCATTTATGTATAATTTGAGTAAATGAAATTTGATGTATTTGAGTGTTATGATTGCGTTGATTTGTGTTCATCGTACTTGGCGTGTTCATACTTGATGTTTGTTGATTGATGTGATTTGGTGTGAATCGTTGATTGATTTGGATATTATGTTCAAGTTTGTTTGGTGTGAAATTTGAAAACCATTAGAGTTAAACGAGTGTTAAGAATGGGGAATCTATTAACGTCTCGTTTACTTAATGTGTGTTTTGGAAAATCGTTTAAGTTAAATGAGAATTAAGAATGGGGAATCTCTTAATGTCTTATTTACTTGAAGTTTGTTTTGAAAATCGTTTAAGTTAAATGGGCGTTAAGAATGGAGAATCTCTTAATGTCTTGGTTACTTAATGTTGTTTTGAAAACCATTAAGTTAAATGAGAATTAAGAATGAGGAATCTCTTAATGTCTTGTTTACTTAATTTGTGCTTGTGAAAATCGTTTAAGTTAACTGGGCGTTAAGAATGGGGAATCTCTTAATGTCTTGGTTACTTAATGTTGTTTTGAAAATCGTTTAAGTTAATGAGAATTAAGAATGGGGAATCTCTTAATGTCTTGTTTACTTAATGTTTGTTTTTGAAAACTCGTTTCAGTTAAATGAGTATTAAGAATGGGGAATCTCTTAATGTCTTATTTACTGAATGTTTTGTTGTGGAAATCGTTTAAGTCAAAAGTATATTAAGAATGGGGAATCTCTTAATATGTTTGTTTGCTTAATGTTTGGCGTGAAAATCGTGTAAGTCAAATGAGTGTTAAAAATGGGGAATCTTTTAATAACTGCATTTGCTTAACGATTGTTGTGAATGGAGTGAGTATACGCTCATGCATTTTCATGCTTTTTGTAAATCGTGCAGACCCGTGATAGGTGGCACCTTGATAAATAGTACTTTGGCCTGTGATAGGCGGTACATTTATGATTTACGTTTTTGTAAGTTATGCAGACCCGTGATAGGTGGCACCTTGGTAAATAGTACTTTGGCCTGTGATAGGCTGTACATTTACGACTTACGGTTTTTTGTAAATTGTGCAGACCCGTGATAGGTGGCACCTCGGTAAAGAGTACTTTGGCCTGTGATAGGCGGTACATTTACAATTTACGTTCTTTTTAGTAAGCCGTGCAGACCCGTGATAGGTGGCACCTTGGTAAACGATACGGGCCCGTGATAGGCAGTACATTTATGGTTTACGTTTTTTAGTAAATCGTGCAAACCCGTGATAGGTGGCACCTCGGTAATTGGTACTTTGGCCTGCGATAGGCGGTACAATTATGATTTACGGCCCTACGAGGAGGGTTTTGGTTTGGAATTCCGAGTCCAGGCATTTTGGCATATACGCATTGCATTAGGGAGCTTGGCACACGAGTCGTGGTTAATTCAAATTATGATTGTGTTGATTTTGCTAAGTGTTATGTTTTGAAACTATGTGTAAGTGTGTTTGATTCAAATTGTGATTGTGTTGATTGTACTAAGAGTTATGTTTTGGAATTGTGTGATAGTATGTTAGATTGTAAAACGATTTCGAAACTCATAATGTCGTGGTGAATGTATGGATATTACTAAGTGTTAAGGTTTGGAGTGGTGTTTGAATGTGATTGAGTTAGTTTATGTGTTTTTGAAAGAATATACAGGGAAATCGATTTTCCCAATCGATTTGATGAGTTACAGGGGCCCTGTTTTGCACGAAATCGATTTACACAACTGATTTTGTAAGTTGTCTTTCAAAATCATTTAAGAAATCGATTTGGTAAATCGATTGGATTCAATTGGATTCATGTCAGGGGCTTTGTCTTCCAAAAATCGATTTGCTCAATCGATTGGATTCAATACAGGGGCTCTGTTTGTCAGGAAATCGATTTACCCAATCGATTGAGTCAATCGATTTACTCAATCGATTGATTTAAGCCCAGAGTTCGGTTGTCACTAAAAACTTTCAGGAAATTGATTTCCCCGATCGATTGGCTTAGTGGAAAATCTTATTTTGAGTTAGATAATTGATTGCTCAATTGATTTATCAATGTTTTGGTGAGTTACATATTACTTGATGGATTGAGAACTTTCTTTTGATTTCATTTACATTTGGCAAGCATTACATGAACTTTTAGCATATGGAAAATCCTTCTAAGATGCTTGATAAGTTGAAAAGGTTATTTGTGCATTTAAAAGCTTAAATGTTATGTGTTAACTGTTAATTTTCGGTTGGTGACCCTTTACAACTATTGTGGAAATCTGGGTATTGCCCTCAGATGAGAGTCAGGATGATCCCACCGGTTCGTACCCTACGGATGGGAATGTGGATGGGAATGCTTGATTTGGAGCTACGTTAGAAGGATCTCATGGGGCGCGTGGAGATTACTCGAGGCGTATAGTTTTTGTTATGTATAGAATGATCAGACTAGGTTGTCACACAGGACACATATGTCTTTCTTTTGGGCTACCTTCATGTTAAGTTGTAAGGATGTACATGTTCTAATGTTGACATCATGACATGCTTTGGAGTTATATTTTGGAAAACCTTTCCGCTGTTTGTAAAGTATAATGACTAAATTGTTTATCCAAAGGTTTTACCTTATTTATTTCTCTGTTGTATTTTAATTTCTTTTGAAAAAAAAAATACACCCTCGCTTTGAAAAACGGGGTGTTACAACAGGTCTGCACGATTTACTAAAAAGCGTAAACCATAAACGTACTGCCTATCGCAGGCCCGTACCGTATACCAAGGTGCCACCTATCACGGGTCTGCACGGTTTCCTAAAAGGAATGTAAATTGTAAATGTACCGCCTATCACAGGCCAAAGTACTATTTACCAAGGTGCCACCTATCACGGGTCTGCACAATTTACAAAATACCGTAAATCGTAAATGTACCGCCTATCACGGGCCAAAACTACTATTTACCAAGGTGCCACCTATCACGGGTCTGCACAATTTACAAAAACGTAAATCATATATGTACCGTCTATCATAGGCCAAAGTACTATTTATCAAGGTGCCACCTATCACTGGTCTACACGATTTACAAAAAGAATGAATATGCATGGGCATACTCTAACTCTATCCACGACAATCGTTAAGCAAATGCAGATATTAAAAGATTCCCAATTTCTAATACTCATTTAACTTAAACGATTTTCACAACAAACATTAAGTAACCAGAGATATTAAAAGATTCCCCATTTTAATACTTGTTTAACTCTAATGGTTTTCACGACAAACATTAAGTAAACAAAGATATTAAGAGATTCCCCATTCTTAATACTCATTTAACTTAAACGATTTTCACAACAAACATTAAGTAAACAAGGATATTAAGAGATTTCTCATTCTTAATACTCATTAAACTTAAACGATTTTCACAACAACATTAGTAAACAGAGATATTAAAAGATTCTTCATTTTTAATACTCGTTTAACTCTAATGGTTTTCACGACAACATTAAGTAAACGTAGACATTAAGAGATTCCCCATTCTTAATACTCGTTTTACTCTAATGGTTTTCAAATTCCACACAAAACAAACTAAAACATATTATCAGATCCAATCCACAATTCACACCAAACTACATCAATTCATTTCTCCACAAAATCCAACCATACACATATCAAATCTCATAAGCATTAATTATGAACACGTCAAATACGATGAACACAAATCATCACAACATAACACTCAAACACATCAAATTTCATTTACTCAAAAACATACTCAAAAGAGTTAAATTCATTTTCTACGAAACATTCATCACTATCACCAAAACCTAACTCTAAGATTTTACCCATAAAGCCTTAGATTCATTTTCCCCAAATCAACACTTTAACCGTAACAAAATTCTTTTCCACACAACCACATATAAGTCCCTAAATGCAAACTTGAAGTTAGGAAGGAGATATTACCTTCACGTTAGCTTTAACGTGCAATTACGGTACCCCGAGTAAATCCGGTAAAATCTCCGCTCGCAACGTCACTTCCAAAGTTGGTTCCCTAGCACCGTAGCGTGGTACTGGGCAACTTTCCCTTCTATCTCTTCGCGAAGTGAAGCTTAGATCTAGATGAAACTGCGAGGTTTGTGTTTGACGGTTTTGAAATTCCTAACCCCGTTTTTGAATCCGGTAAGAAGGAAGAAGCTGGGAATTTGATCTTTCTCACCCACTAAGCCTTGGGTTTCTTTTCTTGAACTAAAAGGAAGCAAAGAAGACGAAAATGGAAGAAGAAGGGAGGGAGGTTCTCGCGTGCGCAGGGAGGGAGAGGAAGAAGCTTTCCTGTTTTATTTCCTTTCTTTTTCTTTCCTTTCCTTTTCTTCTCTTTCTCTTTCCTTTCTTTTTCCCTCTAAACAAACATTCATTATATATATATTAAATATAATTAACAAATATCTCAAAATATTTAGATATTTATTAAATTTACCATTTCACCCATAACCTCTCCAAACCACTTTTTGTCAAAAATATCTACTATCGTCGCGACTCGAGATATTTTAACAAAACTCCCCAGAATTAAATTCTTCGTGAAAGATTCACCACAGTTAATTTAATTTATTTATTGACGAGTAATTTTAATCGGGCATCAAAATATCTTCTTGGTCATTTAAACTCCCAAAATATTAATAACTCGACTAAAAAGCCTCCGAGTTCAATACCAAAATACACTAAAATACGTAAAGTATGCTTATAAATTATGGGTCTTACATTACTACCCCTCGAAAATTAGTTTCGTCCTCGAAACTACGCGTCGATAAATAACTTTGGGTGTTGTTCTCTCATCTTGCTCTCCAGTTCCCAAGTCGCATCTCCAGTAATTGGGTTCCAAATCACCTTGACCAACGAAACATCCTTGGTCCTCAATCGCTTATTCTTCTTGTCATCAATTATCACAGGTGGTACTTCGAATGAAAAGTTATCCTTCAGTTGGATGGTTATTGGTTCGATCACATGAGATGGATCTGTAAGATATTTCGTCAACTGTGACACATGAAACACGTCATGAATATCGGAGAGTATCGGAGGCAATGCAATCCGATAAGCAACAGGCCCAATTCGTGCAGAAATCTGATATGGTCCAATGAATTTCGGAGTCAACTTCTTCGATTTCAAGGCTCTACCAACTCCAGTAGTAGGTGTGACTCTTAGAAATACATGGTCACCCTGTTTGAATTCTAAAATTCTGTGACGCTTGCCCGCGTAACTCTTCTGTCGATCTTGTGAAGTCTTCATTTTCTCCTTGATCTTCCTTACCTTAGTTGTAGTCTGTTGCACCATCTCTGGCCCGACAATCATACTTTCACCGTCCTTATACCAACACAAGGGCGTTTGACACTTGCGCCCATATAAAGCCTCATATGGTGCCATTCCAATACTTGGGTGGAAACTATTGTTGTAGGTGAACTCAATCAACGAAAATACATCATCCCAACTTCCTCTATCATCTAACACACATGCTCTCAACAGATTTTCCAGGAACTGATTTGTCCTTTCAGTCTGTCCGTCCGTTTGTGGATGGTAAGCTGAACTCAATCGTAGTTTTGTTCCCAATGCTTCGTGCAATGCTCCCCAAAAATGTGACGTGAACTTCGGATCACAGTCGGATACAATACATGATGGTACCCCGTGTAACCTCACAATTTCTACAATGTAGATCTCTGTTAGCTGATCTACCTTATAGGTGGTCTTCACAGGCACAAAGTGGGCGGATTTAGTCAGTCGATCCACTATCACCCATATAGAATCATTCTTTCTCCTTGTTTTAGGCAATCCAGTTATAAAATCCATGGAAATGTTGTCCCACTTCCATTCAGGTATATTTAAAGGTTGCAACATCCCAGCAAGTCGCCGATGTTCCATCTTTGCTTTCTAACAAGTTAGAATAGTTGATACATACTCCGGTACATGTTTCTTCATTCCTGGCCACCAATAATTCTATCTCAATCCTGATACATCTTTGTTGCTCCAGGATGAATACTCAACTTACTCTTATGAGCCTCTTCTAAAATTGTTTTCCTCATATCTGTAATTTCTGGTACACAAATACTACCATTACATCGCAAAATATTATCTGATTGAATCTTGAACTCTATTGTCTTCCCTTGCACTATTAGGTTCCTCTTGTCTTGAATTAAGACGTCATCTTGAGAATTTGCAATGTCTTCAAGTAGTCCACTCGAAATCTTAATCATTCCGAATTTCAAAATTCTCGGTGCAAACTCTACGTTCAAGTGTAGGTCTCTAAAAGCTTCCCACAACTTTTGTTGCCTAGCCATAATTGTTGAAGACACTGATACACTTCTTCTACTCAATGCGTCAGCCACTACATTGGCCTTCCCAGAGTGGTATTGCTGTGTGAAATCAAAATCCTTGAGAGTCTCCATCCATCGTCTTTGGCGCATGTTCAATTCCTTTTGATCAAACAAATATTTCAAACTTTTATGGTCACTGAACACTATGAACGTGCACCCATATAAATAGTGCCTCCAGATCTTCAATGCAAAAACAACAACAGCAAGCTCCAAATCATCAGTAGGACAGTTTCTCTCATGATTCTTCAATTGTTTTGAGGCATAAGCTACAACTTTCTTGTGTTGCATTAGAAGACATCCCAAACCTTGGTGAGATGCATCACAATAAACTTTATAGGGTTCATCTGATTGCGGTAATACCAACACTAGTGAGGTCGTCAATTTTCTCTTTAGTAACTGAAAATTTTCATCACACTTCTCCGTCCATGCGAACGGTTGATCTTTTCTGGTAAGTTGTGTCAATGGAGTCACAATCTTAGCAAAACCTTCAATAAACCTCCTGTAGTACCCTGCCAGTCCTACAAAACTTCGTATGTCAGTGACAGTCTGAGGCAGTTTCCATGCAAGAACCGCCTCAATCTTAGCCGGATCTACAACGATTCCTTCTTTGGTTATCACATGTCCTTAAGAAATTCACTTTTTCTAGCCAAAACTCACACTTTGACAGATTGGCATACAATTGCTTCTCGCGTAAAATCTCAAGAACTTGACCTAAGTGTTCTCCTTGCTCTTCTTCAGTTCTTGAATAAATCAATATATCATCAATAAATACCACAACAAATTTATCAAGGAATGAATTAAAGATTATGTTCATGTAGTCCATGAAAATTGTTGGTGCATTGGTAACTCCAAACGGCATAACATGATATTCATAATGTCTGTAACGGGTTCTGAAAGCAGTTTTCTGAATATCTCCTTCCCTTACTCGAATCTGATGGTAACCCGACTTCAAGTCAATCTTCGAAAATATCACGGCCCCTCTCAATGGATCCATTAAATCATCGATGCATGGCAAAGGATAACGATTCTTAATAGTTGCCTTATTAAGCTGTCTATAATCCACACATAAGCGCGAGCTTCCGTCCTTCTTCTTAACTAGTAAAACTGGAGCTCCCCATGGCGAAACATTTGGTCTAATAAATTTCTTCTCCAACAAATCTTCAATTTGGCTTTTGAGCTCATTTAATTCCAATGGCGACATTCGATACGGCGCAATTGAAATAGGTCCGATTCCTGGGTGCAAATCAATGAAAAATTCCACTTCTCTTACCGGCGGCAATCCTGGGATTTCCGTTGGAAATACGTCCCGATACTCATTGACGAGCATCACATCTTCTATGTCTACATTTATCTTTGCCTCCACATTAGCTAGAGACAAAAACTCATGAGTTCTTTCTCTTAGCGACACTAGGAGTTTGTTGGCGGCTAGATACTTAACAACTCCTGGTTCGGGCAAAACAACCAATTTACGAGCACAATCCCAGATCACATAATGGTAAGACATCAAATCCATACCGAGAATGACCTTGAGTGATTGTAGAGGCAAACAAATCAAGTTAACCAAGAAATCCCTATTCTGAATAGTTATTTGACAATGTAAACATGCATAACTTACTGTGAAAGTCTTAGCAGGTGTGGAAACAACCAAATCAAAAGGTAAAGCAGACACAGATAACTTCAAATGATTCACACAATCCATAGCAATGAAGGAATGGGTTGCCCCCGAATTAAAAAGTGCAGTTAGAGTGTTACTTGCAATCTCACAGTCACGTTGAATCAGATTGCCAGATGAATTCCCATCTTCAGCACTCACACAATAAATGCGTCCTCTAGCAGTAGGACGAGCAGCCCTTGTTACCATCACCATTGGTTCTACCTTTGGAGCCGTGCAATCCTTCGCCATGTGTCTTGGCTTCTGATAATTGTAGTAGGTGAGAATATTAGGGGTACAAGTGTTAGCATAATGTCCCTCTTCCCCACATCAGAAACTTCGAACCACTCGTCCCAATTGTCTCCCGATATTCTGGTTCGCTGGGCAATTCTGCCCACCGTTGTTAGTTCGTGGTCGATCATAAGGTTTAGCAATTTGTTTCCCCTTGTTGTTCTGATAATTCACCCGACTAGGCCCTCCTGCACTAAAATTCCCTCCTCGGTCATGTTCCCCTGATGTAGTTTCAGGAAATCATCACCCAGTTCACCTCCTCGTGAGCTCATCTCATCAATAATCTTGTACTCCTCCACCAGTACTCAGCATCCCCTAATAGCATATAAGTAGCATAGTTGACCTTCACTCCCGCCTGACAGTTAATCATTTCGAAGATCTTCTCCACTTCTTGGATCCATTGATCCGCTTTCTGTGAATTCTCATCCCCCTTAAACTTCGGAGGATTGTAACGACGAAAGTCTTCTAATCCTCTTGACTCTACAGCACGGATCTCTCTTACCCTTTTTTCAAGACCACGTTGAGTCTTGGCAGCAGTCTGTGCAACAACAGAAGCAACCATGTTATTCATGGCCTTCGCCATTCGATCATCCCTATTAGCATTAGCTCTCGGAGCGTCATTCCTTCTTGGTGGCATGGTTTTCCTATAAAACCATCATCAAGTAGAGTGTTAACACTACTTCAAATAATTCCAAAACTAACTTCCGACCACATCAACACATAATAATTATTTTGCACTTCACAACTCAAACTACCTAAACCGACGCATGATCAGATAACAACTCCCAACCTACAGGTTGACCTACAATCTATAACCGAAGGCTCCACAGCCCCCAAAGAAAACCAAACCAAAGCTCTGATACCACAATGTAACACCCCGATTTTCAAAGCGAGAGTGTATTTTTTTTTCAAAAGAAATTAAAATAAAACAGAGAAATAAATAAGGTAATACCTTTGGATAAATATTTAAGTCATTTATAATTTACAAGCAGCGAAAAAGTTTTTTCGAAATATGAATCCAAAATATTTACACATCAAAAAGTGGTACATGGAATCCATCAAAAATAACATGTCATGCTGACAATATTAGTACGGGTACAGTCTTCCGATTTAAAATAAACGCAATCCAAAAGAAAGACATTTGTTCCCTCCATGTCAACCTAATCTGATCATTCTATAAAAAAAAAAAAAAAAACTATACGCCATGAGTGATCTCCACGCGCCCCGTAGGATCCTCCTAACATAGCTCCAGTCTTGCATTCCCATCTACATCCCGATCCGCAGGGTACAAACCGGTAAGATTGTCCTGGCTCTCATCTGAGGGCAAATCCCAGATTTCCACAATAGTTGTAAAGGTCACCAACCGAAATTAACAGTTAACACATAACATTTATGTTTTTAAATGCACAAAATAACCTTTCAACTTAGCATGCACCTTAAAAGGATTTTCCTTATGCTAAAAGTTCATATAATGCTTGCCAGATAAAAATGAAATCAAAATAAGTCTTAAATCAATCAAGTAATAACAACTGGACAATCCATTGATGAACCAATTGAATAATCGATTATCTAACTCAGAATAAGAATTTCTACTAAGCCAATCGTTTGGGAAATCGATTTGGATAAGGGTTTTTAGTGAAACCTGAACTCTGGGCTTAAAAAAATCGATTGGGCAATCGATTGAATGAATAGCTGAGCCCCTGTGACAAATTCAATCGATTGGCAAATCGATTTAGACCAATTAGTTGAGCTACTATATTAGCCCAAATCGATTGGCAAATCGATTAGTTCACGATTTTTTCAAGATTCAGAAAACAGGAGACATATCAATCGATTGGGAAATCGATTTCTTAATTGATTTTATGAAACATATTTACAAAATCGAATGGCACGTCGATTTTGTTAAATTAGCTAAGCTTCTGTAATACATCAAATCGATTGGCAAATCGATTTTTATGAATGGGTTTTCGCAATATCGATTTGGGAATCAATTTCCTTGAATGTTTTTCTAAAACTACACAAACTAACTCAATCACATTCACACTCAACTCCAAAAGATAACACTAAGCAATTTCAACACAATCACCACGACAACTTGAGTTTCGAAATAGTTTTTCAATCAATTACACTTACACACAATTTCAAAACGTAACACTTAGGAAAATCAATGCAATCACTATGACATCTCAAGTTCAAAACACTCAATCATAAACTTGAATCAAACACGACTCGTGTGCCAAGCACCCTAATGCAATGCGTATATGCCAAAATGCATGGACTCGGAATTCCAAACCAAAACCCTCCTCGAAGGGCCGTAAATCATAATTGTACCGCCTATCGTAGGCCAATGTACCAATTACCAAGGTGCCACCTATCATTGGTCTGCACGATTTCTAAAAAGTGTAAACCATAAACATACTGCCTATCACGGGCCCGTACCGTTTACCAAGGTGCCACCTATCACGGGTCTGCGTGGTTTACTAAAAGGAACATAAATTGTAAACGTACCGCCTATCACAGGCCAAAGTACTATTTACCAAGGTGCCACCTATCACGGGTCTGCACAATTTAAAAAAAACCGTAAATCGTAAATGTACCGCCTATCACGGGCCAAAGTACTATTTACCAAGGTGCCACCTATCATGGGTCTGCACAATTTACAAAAACGTAAATCATAAATGTACCGCCTATCACGGGCCAAAGTACTATTTATCAAAGTTGGTTCCCTAGCACCGTAGCGTGGTAGTGAGCAACTTTCCCTTCTTTCTCTTCACTTAACGAAGCTTAGATCTAGACGAAACGGGGAGGTTTGTGTTTGACGGTTTTGAAATCCCTAACTCCGTTTTCGAATCCGGGAAGAAGGAAGAAGCTGGGAATTTGATCTTTCTCTCCCACTAAGCCTCGGGTTTCTTTTCTTGAACTAAAAGGAAGCAAAGAAAACGAAAATGGAAGAAGAAGGGAGGGAGGTTCTCGCGTGCGTAGGGAGGGAGAGGAAGAAGCTTTCCTATTTTCTTTCCTTTCTTTTTCTTTCCTTTTCTTTTCTTGTCTTTCTATTTCCTTTCTTTTTCCCTCTAAACAAATATTCATTATATATATATATATATATTAAATATAATTAACAAATATCTCAAAATATTTAGATATTTATTAAATTTAACATTTCACCCACAACATCTCCAAACCCCTTTTTGTCAAAAATATCTACTATCGTCGCGACTCGAGATATTTTAACAAAACTCCCCAGAATTAAATTCTTCGTGAAAGATTCACCACAATTAATTTAATTAATTTATCAACGAGTAATTTTAATCGGGCATCAAAATATCTTCTTGGTCATTTAAACTCCCAAAATATTAATAACTTTGCTAAAAAGCCTTCGAGTTCATTACCAACATACACTAAAACACATAAAGTATGCTTTAAAATTATGGATCTTACACTTTGTCTTCGACTTGTCCTAAACCCGCTTGATTTTGAAACAAAGTAATACAATTAATAACCTCTTGTCCCTAATTATTCTAGCTCATACAAATGAAATTCAACTATAAATCAAAATAGCGTATAACTCATATTAAGCATGTACTCAAACATAACATAAACAACACGATGGAACATGGCATTGTAGCACACCTTTATTTCAAATAGGAATGTGGATGGAGTGAAGCCCATACCATTTGGACTCGGAATTCCAAACCAAAACCCTCCTCGAAGGGTCGTAAATCATAATTGTACCGCCTATCATAGGCCAATGTACCAATTACCGAGGTGCCACCTATCATTGGTCTGCACGATTTACTAAAAAGTGTAAACCATAAACATACTGCCTATCACGGGCCCGTACCGTTTACCAAGGTGCCACCTATCACGGGTCTGCACGGTTTACTAAAAGGAACGTAAATTGTAAATGTACCGCCTATTACAGGCCAAAGTACTATTTACCAAGGTGTCACCTATCATGGGTCTGCACAATTTACAAAAAACCGTAAATCGTAAATGTACCGCCTATCACAGGCCAAAGTACTATTTATCAAGGTACCACCTATCACGGGTCTGCACAATTTACAAAAACGTAAATCATAAATGTACCGCCTATTACAGGCCAAAGTACTATTTATCAAGGTGCCACCTATCACGGGTCTGCACGATTTACAAAAAGAATGAAAATGCATGGGCATACTCTGACTCCATCCACGACAATCATTAAGCAAATGCAGATATTAAAAGATTCCCCATTTTTAATACTCATTTAACTTAAATGATTTTCACAACAAACATTAAGTAAACAGAGATATTAAAAGATTCCCCATTTTTAATACTCGTTTAACTCTAATTGTTTTCACGACAAACATTAAGTAAACAAAGATATTAAGAGATTCCCCATTCTTAATACTCATTTAAATTGAACGATTTTCACAACAAACATTAAGTAAACAAGGATATTAAGAGATTCTCCATTCTTAATACTTATTAACATTAAACGATTTTCACAACAACATTGGTAAACAGAGATATTAAAAGATTCACCATTTTTAATACTCGTTTAACTCTAATGGTTTTCACGACAACATTAAGTAAACGTAGACATTAAGAGATTCCCCATTCTTAATACTCGCTTCACTCTAATGGTTTTCAAATTCCACACAAAACAAACTCAAACATATTATCAGATCCAATCCACAATTCATACCAAACTACATCAATTCATTTCTCCACAAAATCCAACCATACACAAATCAAATCTCATAAGCATTAATTATGAACACGTGAAATACGATGAACACAAATCGTCACCACATAACACTCAAACACATCAAATTTCATTTACTCAAAAACATACAAAAAAGAGTTAAATTCATTTTCCACTAAATATTCATCACTATCACCAAAACCTAACTCTATGATTTTACCCATAAAGCCTTAGATTCATTTTCCCCAAATCATCACTTTAACCGTAACAAAATTATTTTCCATACAACCACAGATAAGTCCCTAAATGCAAACTAGAAGTTTGGAAGGAGCCCTTACCTTCACGTTAGCTTTAACGTGCAATTACGGTACCGCGAGTAAATCCGGTAAAATCTCCGCTCGCAACGTCACTTCCAAAGTTGGTTTCTTCTCTTTCTCTTTCCATTCGTTTTCCCTCTATACAAATATTCATTATATATATATATATATATATATTAAATATAATTAACAAATATCTCAAAATATTTAGATATTTATTAAATTTACCATTTCACCCACAACCTCTCCAAACCACTTTTTGTCAAAAATATCTACTATCGTCGCGACTCGAGATATTTTAACAAAACTCCCCAAAATTAAATTCTTCGTGAAAGATTCACCACAATTAATTTAATTTATTTATTGACTAGTAATTTTAATCGGGCATCAAAATTTCTTTTTGGTCATTTAAACTCCCAAAATATTAATAACTTGGCGAAAAAGCCTCCGAGTTCAATACCAAAATACACTAAAATACATAAAGTATGCTTAAAAATTATGGGTCTTACACTTTGTCTTCGCCTTGTTCTAAACCCGCTTGATTTTGAAACTAAGTATTACAATTAATAACTTCTTGTCCCTAATTATTCTAGCTCATACAAATGAAATTCAACTATAAATCAAAATAGCGTATAACTCAAATTAAGCATGTACTCAAACTTAACATAAACAACACGATGGAACAAGGCATGGTAGTACACCTTTATTTCAAATAGGAATGTGGATGGAGTGATGCCCAAACCATTTGGACGTGTTGTTATTATAACTCTTACACAATGGTCTTAGTTTCATATACTTTATACCTTCACAAAATTAATTAATCACTCACTTAGTATAGAACAAATCTATTCCTATGATTTTGTGGTTCATTTTGTAGTTAACAATTAACAATCATCTTTCATAAGTCATGTATTGCAATAGAAAAATACATCACACTTAACACAATAATAATAGATAAGTGTTTCAGTACTTAACAGGGAACACGGGTAAACACAATTGGCTCAAGATTTACAATTTACTAAGTGTTTGAGCACATGATTAAAGATAAACTAATTGACAACTAAAGCATAACCCACCCGGTCTAAATGGAAAAACCAGGCTTTGATACAACTAATGTGACACCCTAAACCTCAAAATAATAAATATAATAATTTATACTTGAATTTTTTTATTAGGAAAATTCAGAGAGGATAAGAAAATTTGTTTCGAAAATTTGTTTCCAAAGAAATAAATACTTATATAACTAATTTAGGATATCACGTTACTCTAAATACACATGTAAAAATTCAACTTTATTTCTCAATGAAAATATTGTAATTCCTTAATTTAATTTCAAAAACTTATTAGTACTTATAAGATTTTCATACAAAAAGTCATTTCTAATAAAATAATATAAAAGTACAATACAAATTAAGACTCTTAATTTTGTGTATCACCTATTAGAGCGGAGTTTCTCTGGAATTTGAACTTTAAGACTCATTAATCTATAATGTAACATCCTCTAAATTTAATATTTAAAATAATTAGAACCTATCAATATTATTCAGTATTAAAGTTATTAATAAGCAAACCTTGTTCGACTTATTGTAGTTGATAAAGTTATTAATAAGAATTGTTTAATCGATGGGGGATTTAAAATATATATTTATGTAGATATATTATTTGTAGCTGGATTTTTTTTTATTGCATGAATAATTTGGGCTAGGAGTTTGTGGTTCTTTTTTTTTTTTTTTTATGATCAAGGTTAACAAATAAAGGAGTGGCACTTTATCCTTCTTATTCTTCATTTAGCCTCAACACTACCTAACCAATAATTTCTACTTTAAAATTTCCCTATGTCCACAATTTATGTATACTCTCTTATAATAAACAGAAAGGAATATTGAAACCCTAGTCACCATCATCTTCACACATCCTCTTCTTCATGTATCCAAACCTTGGAACTTCTTTTCCTTGCGAACATCTTTGTGGGGCATAGAGCTTTGTACTAGGAAACGTCACACTTCTGTCGCCTACTTACCGTTTAGGTGGAACCAGCGAGATCCATCTATGGTAAGGAACTTCGTGTCGCGGCTGCTCCACTTTGCTACTATCTCATGGACTGAACTTCGTAGCCTTCCCGCGCGCGAAGAGAATTGTTGTTGTGTTGTGGGTGAGTTTTGGGGCGGGGGGGTGAAGAAAGACGATTTTGCAGGCTTTGGAATGGTCCGAGATGAGAGGGGGAGGAGAGTTGTATAGATATTAAAGATATCAAGGATTGAGAGTTGGATTGATATTAAAGAGATTAGGATATTAGGAATTGAGAGCATAATTGAAGGATATTAGGCTTTAAGAGAATGATTGAGAGGGGAGAAAGGATGAGAGCATACTCTGAAGAACTATACATCATCTTTTTAGCTGATGTCGGAAATATTTGTATAGGTGGATGAAATAAAATGAGGTGGCATCGAGGGTTTGTTTTAAATATATATAATAGATGGCTTTATCCACACGTAGCAAGTCTTAAGATGAATTGTTGAAAATACAATATTCACGTTAATTTGACTTATTTTACACTCATGAATTCAAATTCACTCTCACATCATACATTAGTTGACACTTTCATAAAATATGTGAATCACCGAGAGTTCCATAGCAACGCCAGCCCTACAACACGCAACAAACGTGTATGAATGTGTCTAAAATCAAAGAAGGATTCATAGGAACACCAAAAGGAATCCCAAAACGATATCCATTTTTTCAAATGATGAACACGGAGGCCCAAAAAGGAAAATAGAATCCGTCCAAATATGAAAATGTGATTGTTTTTTAAAATAGAATATTAAAAGAGTTTCTTGAAAGTTTCGACAAGAAGATTCTAAAAACAATGTTCATTTTTTTTCAATAATAAACACGAAGGAAGACAAAGGAAAATATAGTATGTCCATTTCTATAAAGATAATTTTTGAAACAATAAAAGAGAATATCCATACCGAACCTATATTATATTATTTTTACCCAAGAACAAGAAAACTTGCTTGATTGGATAAACATTTTTTGCATTCTTTTTTATTCCCAAAATTAAGTTTAAGTCCCCATCTTTTTTTTTCTGTTTGTTTAATAAATTTTTAGGTTATTTGAAAAAAAAAATTATAGCTGAATTAAAAAAATTAAATTTGTACGGACCCTATCTAAATAAGTGTTTCGTTTTAAATTGTAATTTCTATATCAAAATTTACATGTCCTTTTAAAGTTGCTTTTGCCAAAAGTTTTGCCTTAATTTAATTTGAAATACGACTCTTCGCCTAAAAAAAAGGACATCTTCTTTCCATTTATATAGAGAATACTACTTTATTATTTAGCAACATTGAATTGTAATCCTCCAAGAAGTGTCATGGCTTACACAAATTCATATATGTTTCTTGGTTTAGGACTTTTAATTATTTTATCTTCTCACGCTCTAGCTCAAGATCCTCAACTTCCTCCTCCTCCTCCCCCTCCTCCACCTCCACCTCCTCCTCCTACAATTATTTGTGAGTAGTGTTAGCCTATAATATATTTTTCTACGTCAAATGTATATATTTAAAAAAATATGATTTGATACATGAATAAATATTTTTACATAAACACACATTCTAATTAAATTTATTAAAATGATATAAATAAACTTCTCCAGTCCTAGTTCAATTGGTAAAATAAAAAATAAATTAATATAAAATTAGGACCCTCAAATTAAACTTATTAAAATAACATTAATAATTATGATAGAATTTATTATTTCCTTTTATAATTATTTGGTTTCAATATAATTTTAACCCTTATAAGTTTTTGTATTTGGATTAATTCCTTACAAATATAAAAAATGTCATTTTAAATTCTTATGTTTGTTTATGGGATCACATAGTGCAATTCTATTGGATCACATTTGATATCAAAGACTAAATATAACATTTTTTTTTAAATTTGCAAAGATTAAAAACAAACAAAAACATAAACTAAAATAAAAAATAATATAACTACAGGAACTCAAATCATATTCAAAACTAAAACTTTTATTAAGGTATACGTTTTTTTTAGAAATTAGAGAACCATACTTATATATATATATATATATATATATATATATATATATTAATTTCTATATCACTTTTATATTTCTTGATATCATGCATTCTTCATTAGTTATTTTAAATCCAATGGCAACTACAATGTCAACCCTGGAGAGTTACGCTGGCCTGATGCATGAAGCGACACTTCTAGAAGCTGAAGCTGATCGGATGACTTTCCGTGCAAATTTGATAAAGCAGAATGTTGCTAAATCTATTCCTCAAAGCCGTAAATTTCTAAATCACTACTTTGATGAAATAGAAGAAAACCGCATCCAAAGTACTGATGAAGAAGATAACATTTCCCAAAGTTTTGAGGAAGATGAAAACTCCTTAACCAATAAGGAAGATAAAGTTTTCAGAAATGACAAGGAAGACAAAATTTCAAATAATGAGGAGAAAAACAAAGTTTTCCAAAATGAGGAGGAAGTGAAGGTTTTTAAAAGTGACAAGGAAGATACAGTTTTCAATAATGATAATAAAGATAAAATTACAAATTAAAAATAATGACAAAATAAAGTTTCCAAATGTGACCAAGAAAAAAAACTATCTTTAATAAAATAATCAAATACGGTGAGTAATGTTAAGTTTCCATGAGTAATAAAAATTTCCCATGTATTAATAGAATGTAAAAATATATATATTAATTGTATAAATAGAAGGGTGAAAGTAGACCTTCTGCTTGCAACTTGCCATATATAAGCATCAAAACTTGAGTTATATACAGTTCATATCAATATTTTGGTTATTGATATCAGATGTCAAATTTTACATACTTACAGTTTCAATAATTCTTTGAATAAGACCAATTAAATTAAATTAATTTAATTGTTGAATAATCTTAAATTATGTTGATGATCTTATATAACAATTTAGAAACTGGTTGGTATAAGTTTTAGTAATAGATATTGGAACCTCTTGATTTTCAGAACTGTTATTAATGAAATTTTAAACGTCAAAACGTGGATTATTTTTATTTAAAACAAGATAAAAGTAAAATAATTATTTGCTCTAAATCAAATAATCAATTTTCTTTTATTAACTTCTTCAATAAAAGCATAATCATTACAATTAAAGTAAAATGTGATTGTGTAAATAAAATAACCAAATTCTAAAGTCAAGGCTCTTGGACATTTTTCTACATAAGAGCAAACCTAGTTGGTCACGATTTTGAATGCTTGTGAAGAATTCTCTCAACTAGGCTAACATTAGTGTTGAAAAGAAAAATTAGAGCCTCCAAACTACACTTCATCGTTCTACTCAACTCTTCATCTACAAGATCAACTTACCTCCTTAGCATCACAACCAAAGAAAAAGTACATATCGAGAATCATATCTCCAAAACTTAGAGTCATCTCCTACTAACAAACACAATCAACTTCATGTAATCAATGAAACAAAACACATTGACTGGGAAAATTGTTTCCAACACTCCGCAAGGGAAATTGTCCATCTTGGAAAACTCAAATACTCCAGCCCAAAGTTTAGTTCCCAACACACCCTTAAGTAATGATATGAGACACACTATCTATGCCTGAATGATTCACATTTGTTAATAACCCAAGTAGGAATACTCACAAAAGTAGTTGGGCTTTGTGTAACACCCCGATTTGCAAATCGAGAGTGTATTTTTTTTTTCAAAAGAAATTAAAATAAAACAGAGAAATAAATAAGGTAATACCTTTGGATAAATATTGAAGTCATTTATAATTTACAAGCAGCGGAAACATTTTTCCGAAATATGAATCCAAAATATTTACACATCAAAAAGTGGTATGGGTACAGTCTTCCAATTTAAAATAAATGCAATCCTCCTAATATAGCTCCAGTCAGACATTCCCATCTACATCCCCATCCGTTGGGTACGAACCGGTAAGATTGTCCTGGCTCTCATCTGAAGACAAAGCCCAGATTTCCACAATTGTTGTAAAGGTCACCAACCGAAATTAACAGTTAACACATAACATTTAAGTTTTTAAATGCACAAAATAACCTTTCAACTTAGCATGCACCTTAAAAGGGTTTCTCATATGCTAAAAGTTCATATAATGCTTGCCAAATAAATATGAAATCAAAATAAGTCTTAAATCAATCAAGTAATAAACAAATGGCCAATCCATTGATGAACCAATTGAGTAATCAATTATCTAACTCAGAATAAGAATTGCTACTAAGCAAATCGAATGGGAAATCGATTTGGTTAAGGGTTTTTAGTGAAACCTGAACTCTTGGCTTAAATCAATCGATTGGGCAAACGATTGAATGAATAACTGAGCCCCTGTAGCAAATTCAATCGATTGGGCAATCGATTGAATGAATAATGAGCCCCTGTAACAAATTCAATCGATTGGCAAATCGATTTGGACCAATTAGCTGAGCTACTATAATAGCCCAAATCGATTGGCAAATCGATTAGTTCACTATTTTTACAGGATTCAGAAAACAGGAGACATATCAATCGATTAGGAAATCGATTTCTTAATTGATTTTATGAAACATATTTACAAAATCGATTGGCACATCGATTTTGTCAAATTAGCTGAGCTCCTGTAATACATCAAATCGATTGGCAAATCGATTTTTATGAATGGGTTTTCGCAGAATCGATTTGGGAATCAATTTCCTTGAATGTTTTTCTAAAACTACATAAACTAACTCAATCACATTCACACACAACTCCAAAACATAACACTTAGCAATTTCAACACAATCACCACTACAACTTGAGTTTCGAAATAGTTTTACAATCCATCACATTTACACACAATATCAATACATAACACTTAGCAATTTCAACACAATTACCACGACAACTTGAGTTTCAAAACGTAACATTTAGCAAAATCAACGCAATCACAATGACATCTCAAGTTCAAAACACTCAATCATAAACTTGAATCAAACACGACTCGTGTGCCAAGCACCCTAATGCAATGCGTATATGCCAAAATGCATGGACTCAGAATTCCAAATCAAAACCCTCCTCGAAGGGTCGTAAATCATAATTGTACCGCCTATTGCAGGCCAAAGTACCAATTACTGAGGTGCCACCTATCACGGGTCTGCACGATTTACTAAAAAGTGTAAACCGTAAACGTACTGCCTATCACGGGCCCGTACCGTTTACCAAGGTGCCACCTATCATGGGTCTGCACAGTTTACTAAAAGAAACGTAAATTGTAAATGTAACGCCTATCACAGGCCAAAGTACTATTTACCAAGGTGCCACCTATCACTAGTCTACAAAGTTTACAAAAAACCGTAAATTGTAAATGTACCGCCTATCACAGGCCAAAGTACTATTTACCAAGGTACCACCTATCACGGGTCTGCACAATTTACAAAAACTTAAATAAAAAATGTATCGCCTATCATAGGCAAAAGTACTATTTATCAAGGTGCCACCTATCACGGGTCAGCACGATTTACAAAAAGAATGAAAATGCATGGGCATACTCTGACCCATCCACGACAATCGTTAAGCAAATGCAGATATTAAAAGATTCCCCATTTTTAATACTCGTTTAACTCTAATGGTTTTCTCGACAAACATTAAGTAAACAAAGATATCAAGAGATTCCCCATTATTAATACTCATTTAACTTAAACGATTTTCACAACAAACATTAAGTAAACAAGGATATTAAGAGATTCTCCGTTCTTAATACTCATTAACATTAAACGATTTTCACAACAACATTGGTAAACAGAGATATTAAAAGATTCCCCATTTTTAATACTCGTTTAACTCTAATGGTTTTCACGACAACATTAAGTAAACGTAGACATTAAGAGATTCCCCATTCTTAATACTCGCTTAACTCTAATGGTTTTCAAATTTCACACAAAACAAACTCAAACATATTATCAGATCCAATCCACAATTCATACCAAACTACATCAATTCATTTCTCCACAAAATCCAACCATACACATATCAATTCATTTCCCCAAATCAACACTTTAACCCTAACAAAATTATTTTCCACACAACCACAAATAAGTCCCTAAATGCAAACTAGAAGTTTGGAAGGAGCCCTTACCTTCACGTTAGCTTTAACGTGCAATTAAGGTACCGCGAGTAAATCCGGTAAAATCTCCGCTCGCAACGTCGCTTCCAAAGTTGGTTTCTTCTCTTTCTCTTTCCTTTCGTTTTCTCTCTATACAAATATTCATTATATATATATTTATATATATTAAATATAATTAACAAATATCTCAAAATATTTAGATATTTATTAAATTTACCATTTCACCCACAACCTCTCCAAACCACTTTTTGTCAAAAATATCTACTATCGTCGCGACTCGAGATATTTTAACAAAACTCCCCAGAATTAAATTCTTCGTGAAAGATTCACCACAATTAATTTAATTTATTTATTGACGAGTAATTTTAATCGGGCATCAAAATATCTTTTTGGTCATTTAAACTCCCAAAATATTAATAACTTGGTGAAAAAGCCTCCGAGTTCAATACCAAAATACACTAAAATACATAAAGTATGCTTAAAAATTATGGGTCTTACACTTTGTCTTCGACTTGTTCTAAACCCGCTTGATTTTGAAACTAAGTATTACAATTAATAACCTCTTGTCCCTAATTATTCTAGCTCATACAAATGAAATTCAACTATAAATCAAAATAGCGTATAACTCAAATTAAGCATGTACTAAAACTTAACATAAACAACACGATGGAACATGGCATGGTAGTACACCTTTATTTCAAATAGGAATGTGGATGGAGTGATATCCTTACCATTTGGACGCGTTGTTATTATAACTCTTACACAATGGTCTTAGTTTCATATACTTTATACCTTCACAAAATTAATTAACCACTCACTTAGTACATAACGCATCTATTCCTAAGATTTTGTGGTTCATTTTGTTGTTAACAACTAACAATTAACAATCATCTTTCATAAGTCATGTATTGCAATAGAAAAATACATCACACTTAACACAATAATAATAGATAAGTGTTTCAGTACTTAACAAGGAACACGAGTAAACACAATTGGCTCAAGCTTTTCAATTTACTAAGTGTTTGAGCACATGATTGAAGATAAACTAATTGAAAACTAAAGCATAACCCACCCGGTCTAAATGGAAAAACCAGGCTTTGATACAACTAATGTGACACCCTAAACCTCAAAATAATAAATATAATAATTTATACTTGAATTTTTTTATTAGGAAAATTCAGAGAGGATAAGAAAATTTGTTTCGAAAATTTGTTTCCAAAGAAATAAATACTTTTATAACTAATTTAGGATATCACGTTACTCTAAATACACATGTAAAAATTCAACTTTATTTCTCAATGAAAATAGTGTAATTCATTAATTTAATTTCAAAAACTTATTAGTACTTATAAGATTTTCATACAAAAAGTCGTTTCTAATACAATAAAATAAAAGTACAATACAAATTAGGACTTTTAATTTTGTGTATCACCTATTAGAGTGGAGTTTCTCTGGAATTTGAACTTTAAGACTCATTAATCTATAATGTAACATCCTCTAAATTTAATATTTAAAATAATTAGAACCTGTCAATATTATTCAATATTAAAGTTATTAATAAGCAAACCTTGTTCCACTTATTGTAGTTGATAAAGTTATTAATAAGAATTATTTAATCGATGGGAGATTTTAAATATATATTTATGTAGATATAGCTGGATTTTTTTTATTGCATGAATAATTTGGGCTAGGGGTTTGTGGTTCTTTTTTTTTTTTTTATGATCAAGGTTAACAAATAAAGGAGTGGCACTTTATCCTTCTTATTCTTCATTTAGCCTCAACACTACCTAACCAACTGTAAGACCCATAATTTTAAAGTGTACTTTATGTATTGTAGCGTATTTTTTGGTATTGAACTCAGAGGCTTTTCAGCCAAAGTTATTAACATTTTGGAGTTTATATGACCAAGAAGATATTTTGATGCCCGATTAGAATTACTCGTCGATATATAAATTAAATTAATTGCGGAGAATCCTTTACGAAGAATTTAATGCGTTATGGGTAAACTGGTAAATTTAATAAATATCTAGATTTGGAATATTTGTTAAAAATAATTAATATATATATATATAAATATATATATATACATATATATATATATATAAAGAAAAGGAAAGGAAGGAAATAGAAAGAAAAGAAATAGAAAGGGAGGAAAAAGAAAGAAAGGAAAAGAGAAGGAAAGAAAGAAAGCATTTTCCCTCCCCTTCCTCACTGCCTCGCGTGAACCATTTTCTACCTCCCTCCATTTTGGTTTTCTTTGCTTCCTTTTCCTCAAGAATAGAAACCCAAGGCTTAGTGGGTAAGAAAGCAAGGATTTCTCAGCTTCACTCTTCCTCTTTGATTCGAAAACGAAGAAAAACGGGGTTAGGGATTTCAAAACCGTCAAACACAAACCTTCCCATTTCATCTAGATCTAAGCTTCGTTTCGCAAAGAGATAGAAGGGAAAGTTGCTCACTACCACGCTACGGTGCTAGGGGACCAACTTTGGAAGCGGCGTTGCGAGCAGAGATTTTATCGGATTTGCTCGCGGTACTGTAATCCCATGTTATAGCTAACGTGAAGGTAAGGGCTCCTTCCAAACTTTTAGTTTGCATTTAGGGCCTTATCTATGGTTGTGTGGGAACGAATTTTGTTAGGATTGGAGTATTGTTTTGAGAAAAAGGAATTTACCTCACGTATGTATGATTTTCAATAAATGAAATTTATTGTGTTGATTTGTGTTCATCGTACTTGGCATATTCATACTTGATGTTTGTTGATTGATGTGTTTTGGTGTGAATTATGGATTGAATGTGAAAGCATGTTTGAGTTTGTATTGTGTGGAATTTGAAAACCATTAAGTTAAACGAGTATTAAGAATGGGGAATCTCTTAATGTCTTGTTTATTTATTGTGTGTTTGAGAAAAATCGTTTAACTTAACTGGGCGTTAAGAATGGAGAATATCTTAATGTCTTAGTCACTTAATGTTGTTTGAAAATTGTTTAAGTTAACTGGGCGTTAAGAATGGGGAATCTCTTAATGTCTTGGTTACTTAATGTTTGTTTTGGAAAATCGTTTTTAGTTAAATGAGTATTAAGAATGGGGAATCTCTTAATGTCTTGTTTACTGAATGTTTTGTTTTGGAAAACCGTTTAAGTTACAAGAGTATTAAGAATGGGGAATCTCTTAACACTTTTGTTTGCTTAATGTTTTGTTTTGAAACTCGTTAAGTTAAATGAGTATTAAGAACGGGGAATCTCTTAATATCTGTGTTTACTTAATGTCGTCGTAAAAATGATTTTGTGGAGAAATGAATTGTTGTGTTCTGGCGTGAATTGTGTAATAAATTTGTCAATATGTTTGAGTTTGTTCTGTGTGGGATTTCAAAACCATTAAGTTAAATAAGTATTAAGAATGGGGAATCTCTTAATGTCTTGTTTACTTAATGTGTGTTTGTTTGATGGAAAATCGTTTAAGTTAAATGGGCATTAAGAATGGGGAATCTCTTAATGTCTCGGTTACTTAATGTTGTTTTGAAAATCGCTTAAGTTAACTGGGCGTTGAGAATGGGGAATCTCTTAATGTCCTGGTTACTTAAAGTTTATTTTAAAAAATCGTTTAAGTTAAATGAGAATTAAGAATGGGGAATCTCTTAATGTCTCGTTTACTTAATGATTGTCTTGAAAATCGTTTAAGTTAAATAAGTATTAAGAATGGGGAATCTCTTAATGTCTTGTTTACTTATTGTTTGTTTTGAAAATCACTTAAGTTAAATGAGTATTAAGAATGGGGAATCTCTTAATGTCTCGTTTACTTAATGTTTGTTTTGAAATTTGTTTAAGTTAAATAAGAATTAAGAATGGGGAATCTCTTAATGTCTTGTTTACTTATTGTTTGTTTTGAAAATCGCTTAAGTTAAATGAGTATTAAGAATGGGGAATCTCTTAATGTCTCATTTACTTAACGATTGTTTTGAAATTTGTTTAAGTAAAATAAGAATTAAGAATGGGGAATCTCTTAATGTCTTGTTTACTTATTGTTTGTTTTGAAAATCGCTTAAGTCAAATGAGTATTAAGAATGGGTAATCTCTTAATGACTCGTTTACTTAATGTTTGTTTTAGTAAACCGTGCAGACCCGTGATAGGTGGCACCTTGGTAAACGGTACGGGCCCGTGATAGGCAGTACGTTTATGGTTTACGCTTTTTGGTAAGTTGTGCAGACCCGTGATAGATGGCACCTCGGTAAACAGTACAGACCCGTGATAGGTGGTACGTTTACGACTTACGTTTCTTGATGAATTGTGTTTGTCCGTGAGAGACTGCACAGGTGTTTGTCCGTGAGAGACTACACCCTGGTAAATTGTGTTTGTCTGTGAGAGACTGCACAGGGGTTTGTCCGTGAGAGACTACACCCTGGTGAATTGTGTTTGTCCGTGAGAGACTGCACAGGTGTTTGTCCGTGAGAGACTGCGCAGGTGTTTGTCCGTGAGAGACTACACCCTGGTAAATTGTGAATTGTTGGTTCATTTTGTCAGTGTGAGTAATTGTATTATAAGTGTTAAGTGTTATGTTTTGGAATTTGGTGATAACATGTTGATTGCAATACCATTTCGAAACTCATGATGTTGTAGTAATTGTATTATAAGCGTTAAGTGTTATGTTTTGGAATTTGTTGATAACATGTTGATTGCAATACCATTTCGAAACTCATGATGTTGTAGTAATTGTATTATAAGTGTTATGTGTTATGTTTTGGAATTTGGTGATAACATGTTTGATTGTAATACTATTTCGAAACTCATGAAGTTGTAGCGATTGCGTTATCTGTGTTGAGTGTTAAGATTTGGGATTATGTATGAATGTGATTGAGTTAGTTTATGAATTTTTGAAAGAATACACAGGGAAATTGATTTACCCAATCGATTTGATGAGTTACAGGGGCCCTGTCCTTCACGAAATCGATTTACCCAATCGATTTTGTAACATGTTTTTCAAAACCATTTAAGAAATCGATTTGCCAAATCGATTGGATTCGTTACAGGGGCTCTGTCTTTCACGAAATCGATTTTCCCAATCGATTGGCCAATACAGGGGCTCAGTCCTTCTCGAAATCGATTGCCCCAATCGATTGATGCAAGTTCAGAGTTCAGTTTACACTAAAAACTTTCATGAAATCGATTTGCCCAATCGATTGGCTCAGTGGAAAATCTTATTTTGAGTTTGATAATCGATTGCTCCATTAATTTATCGATGTTTTGTTCAGTTATGTATTACTTGATGGATTGAGAACTTTCTTTTGATTTCATTTACATTTGGCAAGCATTATATGAACTTTTAGCATATGGAAAATCCTTTTAAGGTGCATGCTTAGTTGAGAGGATATTTTGTGCATTTAAAAACATAAATGTTATGTGTTAACTGTTAATTTCGGTTGGTGACCCTTTACAACTATTGTGGAAATCTGGGCTTTGCCCTCAGATGAGAGCCAGGATGATCCTACCGGTTCGTACCCTACGGATGGGAATGTAGATGGGAATGCTTCATTGGAGCTACGTTAGGAGGATCTCAAGGGGCGCGTGGAGATCACTCAAGGTGTTTAGTTGTTTTGTAAAATGATCAGACTAGGTTGACACAGAGGGAACATATGCCTTTCTTTTGGGTTGCTTTTATTTTTAAACTGGAAGACTGTACCACTTTCGTTATGTAAACATTTTGAATTCATATTTTGAGAACTTTTTCCGCTGCTTGTAAATTATAATGACTTAATTATTTATCTAAAGGTCTTACCTTATTTATTTCTCTGTTGTATTTTAATTTCTTTTTGAAAAAAAAATACACCCTCGCTTTGAAAACGAGGTGTTACACCAACAATTTCTACTTTAAAATTTCCCTATGTCCACAATTTATGTATACTCACTTATAATAAACAGAAAGGAATACTGAAACCCTAGTCACCATCACCTTCACACATCCTCTTCTTCATGTATCCAAACCTTGGAACTTCTTTTCCTTACGAACATCTTTGTGGGGCTTAGAGCTTTGTACTAGGAAGAAAAACCGACCAAGGTAAGGGTTTTTCTCAAACAAATTATAGTTAGACCGTTGGTTAGATATCATGAAATAAATAATCACTATTACATATATTTTAAAAGGAATTAATGTAGACTAATAGATTAAAATAATAAAATGGTAATGTTTAAGCAGAATAATATTAGCATTTAGAACACAGAATTGTAGATTATTCTCTTAAACTTACCTTGACTTAGTGATTGAGAGCAGGATTGAAGGATATTAGGGATTGAGAGGGGGAGGAAGGGGGAGAGGCAGATATAGGTTGGTCAGAGGAGAGAGGGGACGAGGAAACGTCACACTTCTGTCGCTTACTTACCGTTTAGGTGGAACCAACGAGATCCATCTATGGTAAGGAACATCGTGTCGCGGCTGCTCCACTTTGCTACTATCTCATGAACGGAACTTGGTCGCCTTCCCGCGCGCGAAGCGAATTGTTGTTGTGTTGTGGGCCAGTTTTGGCGCGGGTGTGAAGAAAGACGATTTTGCAGGCTTTGGAATGGTCCGGGATGAGAGGGGGAGGAGAGTTGTATAGATATTAAAGATATCAGGGATTGAGAGTTGGATTGATATTAAAGAGATTAGGATATTAGGAATTGAGAACATAATTGAAGGATATTAGGCATTAAGAGAATGATTGAGAGGGGAGAAAGGAGGAGAGCATACTCTGAAGAACTATACATCATCTTTTTAGCTGATGTGAGAAATGTTTGTATAGGTGGATGAAATAAGATGAGGTGGCATCGAGAGTCTGTTTTAAATATATATAATAGATGGCTTTAGCCACACGTAGCAAATCTTAAGATGAATTGTTGAAAATACAATTTTCACGTTAATTTGACTTATTTTACACTCATGAATTCAAATTCACTCTCACATCATACATTAGTTGACACTTTCATAAAATATGTGAATCACCGAGAGTTCCGTAGCAACGCCAGCCCTACAACATGCAACAAACGTGTATGAATGTGTCTAAAATCAAAGAAGGATTCATAGGAACACCAAAAGGAATCCAAAAACGATATCCATTTTTTCAAATGATGAACACGGAGGCCCAAAAAGGAAAATAGAATCCGTCCAAATATGAAAATGTGATTGTTTTTTAAAAGAGAATATTAGTAGAGTTTCTTGAAAGTTTCGATAAGAAGATTCTAAAAACGATGTTCATTTTTTTTCAATGATAAACACAAAGGAAGACATAGGAAAATATAGTATGTCCATTTTTATAAAGATAATTTTTAAAACAATAAAAGAGAATATCCATACCGAACCTATATTATATTATTTTTACCCAAGAACAAGAAAACTTGCTTGATTGGATAAACATTTTTTGCATTCTTTTTTATTCCCAAAATTAAGTTTATGTCCCCATCTTTTTTTTTTCTGTTTGTTTAATAAATTTTTAGGTTAATTGAAAAAAAAAATTATAGCTGAATTAAAAAAATTAAATTTGTACGGACCCTATCTTAATAAGTGTTTCGTTTTAAATTGTAATTTCTATATCAATATTTACATGTCCTTTTAAAGTTGCTTTTGCCAAAAGGTTTGCCTTAATTTAATTTGAAATTCGACTCTTCGCCTAAAAAAAAGGACATCTTCTTTCCATTTATATAGAGAATACTACTTTATTATTTAGCAACATTGAATTGTAATCCTCCAAGAAGTGTCATGGCTTACACAAATTCATATATGTTTCTTGGTTTGGGACTTTTTATTATTTTATCTTCTCACGTTCTAGCTCAAGATCCTCAACTTCCTCCTCCTCCCCCTCCACCTCCACCTCCTCCTCCTACAATTATTTGTGAGTAGTGTTAGCCTATAATATATTTTTCTACGTCAAATGCATATATTTAAAAAAAATATGATTTGATACATGAATAAATATTTTTACATAAACACACATTCTAATTAAATTTATTAAAATGATATAAATAAACTTCTCCAGTCCTAGTTCAATTGGTAAAATAAAAAATAAATTAATATAAAATTAGAACCCTCAAATTAAACTAATTAAAATGACATTAATAATTATGATAGACTTTATCATTTCCTTTTAACCCTTATAAGTTTTAGTATTTGGATTAATTCCTTGCAAATATAAAAAATGTCATTTTAAATTCTTATGTTTGTTTATGGGATCACATAGTGCAATTCTATTGGATCACATTTGATATCAAAGACTAAATATAACATTTTTTTAAAATTTGCAATGATTAAAATCAAACAAAAACATAAACTAAAATAAAAAAATAATATAACTACAGGAACTCAAATCATATTCAAAACTAAAACTTTTATTAAGGTATACGTTTTTTTTAGAAATTAGAGAACCATACTTATATATATATATATATTAATTTCTATATCACTTTTATATTTCTTGATATCATGCATTCTCCATTAGTTATTTTAAATCCAATGGCAACTACAATGTCAACCCTGGGTAGTTACGCTGGCCTGATGCATGAAGCGACACTTCTAGAAGCTGAAGCTGATCGGATGACTTTCCGTGCAAATTTGATAAAGCAGAATGTTGCTAAATCTATTCCTCAAAGCCGTAAATTTCTAAATCACTACTTTGACGAAACAGAAGAAAACCGCATCCAAAGTACTGATGAAGAAGATAACATTTCCCTAAGTTTTGAGGAAGATGAAAACTCCTTAACCAATAAGGAAGATAAAGTTTTCAGAAATGACAAGGAAGACAAAATTTCAAATAATGAGGAGAAAAACAAAGTTTTCTAAAATGAGGAGGAAGTGAAGGTTTTTAAAAGTGACAAGGAAGATACAGTTTTCAATAATGATAATAAAGATAAAATTACAAATTAAAAATAATGACAAAATAAAGTTTCCAAATGTGACCAAGAAGAAAAACTTTCTTTAATAAAATAATCAAATATGGTGAGTAATGTTAAGTTTCCATGAGTAATAAAAATTTCCCATGTATTAATAGAATGCAAAAATGTATATATTAATTGTATAAATAAAAGGGTGAAAGTAGACCTTCAGCTTGCAACTTGCCTTATATAAGCATCATAACATGAGTTATATACAGTTCATATCAATATTTGGGTTATTGATATCAGATGTCAAATTTTACATACTTACAGTTTCAATAATTCTTTGAATAAGACCCATTAAATTAAATTAATTCAATTGTTGAATAATCTTAAATTATGTTGATGATCTTATATAACAATTTAGAAACTGGTTGGTATAAGTTTTAGTAATAGATATTGGAACCTCTTGATTTTCAGAACTGTTATTAATGAAATTTT
The DNA here is from genome assembly GCA_037974875.1 of Cicer bijugum. Classification (NCBI taxonomy): domain Eukaryota; kingdom Viridiplantae; phylum Streptophyta; class Magnoliopsida; order Fabales; family Fabaceae; genus Cicer; species Cicer bijugum. The sequence continues at coordinate 6,786,106 of JBBPBT010000183.1, forward strand.
AAACGTGAAAATGTGGATTATTTTTATTTAAAACAAGATAAAAGTAAAGTAATTATTTGCTCTAAATCAAATAATCAATTTTCTTTTATTAACTTCTTCAATAAAAGCATAATCATTACAATTAAAGTAAAATGTGACTGTGTAAATAAAATAACCAAATTCTAAAGTCAAGGCTCTTGGACATTTTTCTACTTAAGAGCAAACCTAGTTGGTCATGATTTTGAATGCTTGTGAAGAATTCTCTAAAGTAGGCTAACATTAGTGTTGAAAAGAAAAATTAGAGCCTCCAACTACACTTCATCGTTCTACTCAATTCTTCATCTACTAGATCAACTTACCTCCTTAGCATCACAACCAAGGAAAAAGTACATATCGAGAATCATATATCCAAAACTTAGAGTCATCTCCAACTAACAAACACAATCAACATCATGTAATCAATGAAACAAAACATATTGACTGGGAAAATTATTTCCAACACTCTGCAAGGGAAAATTGTCCTTCTTGGAAAACTCAAATACTCCCGCTCAAAGTTTAGTTCCCAACACCCCCTTAAGTAATGATATGAGACACACTATGTATGCCTGAATGATTCACATTTGTTAATAACCTAAGTAAGAATACTCACAAAAGTAGTTGGGCTTTGTCTTCAACTTGTCCTAAATCCGCTTGATTTTGAAACAAAGTGATATAATTAATAAACTCTTGTCGCTAATTATTCTAGCTCATACAAATGAAATTCAACAATAAGTCAAAATAGCGTATAACTCATATTAAGCATGTACTCAAACTTAACATAAACAACACGATGGAACATGGCATTGTAGCACATTACAATTATCACACCTTTATTTCAAATGTAGTGATGCCTTTACCATTTGGATGTGTTGTTGTAATAACTCCTACACAATGGTCTTAGTTTCGTGTACTTTATACCTTCACAGAATTAATTAATCACTCACTTAGTATTGAACGCATCAATTCCTAAGATTTTGTGGTTCATTTTGTAGTTAACAATTAACAATCATCTTTCATAAATCATGTATTGCAATAGAAAAATACATCGCACTTAACACAATAATAATAGGTAAGCGTTTCAGTACTTAACAGGGAACACGAGTAAACACAATTGGCTCAAGATTGACAATTTACTAAGCGTTTGAGCACATGATTGAAGATAAACTAATTGACAACTAAAGCATAACCCACCCGGTCTAACTGGACAAACCAGACTTTGATACAACTAATGTGACACCCTAAACCTCAAAATAATATATATAATAATTTATATTAGATTTTTTTTTATTAGGAAAATTCAGAGCGAATAAGAAAATTTGTTTCCAAAGAAATAAATACTTTTATAACTAATTTAGGATATAACGTTACTCTAAATACACATGTAAAAATTCAACTTTATTTCTCAATGAAAATAGTGTAATTCCTTAATTTAATTAAAAAAACTTATTAGTACTTATAAGATTTTCATACTAAAAGTCGTTTCTAATAAAATAAAATATAAGTACAATACAAATTAAGACTCTTAATTTAGTGTATCACCTATTAGAGAGGAGTTTCTCTAGAATTTGAAATTTAAGACTCATTAATCTATAATGTAACATCCTCTAAATTTATTATTTAAAATAATTAGAACCTATCAATATTATTTAATATTAAAGTTATTAATAAGAAAACCTTGTTCGGCTTATTGTAGTTGATAAAGTTATTCATAAAATTATTTAATTGATGGGAGATTTTAAATATATATTTATGTAGATGGATTTTTTTTTCTATTGCATGAATAATTTGGGCTAGGAGTTTATCGTTTTTTTTTTTTAATGATCAAGGTTAACAAATAAAAATGTGACACTTTATCCTTCTTATTCTTCATTTAGCCCCAACACCTACAATTTCCACTCTAAGATTTCCCTAAGTCCACAATTTATGTATACGCACTTATAATAAACATAAAGGAATACTAAAACCCTAGTCATCATCACCTTCACACATCCTCTTCTTTGTGTATCCGAAGCTTGGAACTTCTTTTCCTTGCGAACATCTTCGTGGCGCTTAGAGCTTTGTACTAAGAAGAAAAAGCGGCCAATGTTAGGGCTTTTCTCATACAAATTATAGTTAGACCGTTGGTTAGATATCATGAAATAAATAATCATGATTACTTATATTTTAAAAGGAATTAAAGTAGGCTAATGGATTAAAATAATAAAACCGTAATTTTTTGTTGAGATTGATTTGTAATATATGACTTCTATGAAGTAAACTAGTGAATTGTATGCTATGTGTGTTAAATTTGTAGTTTTATGATAAATATGAAATAAAGTTTTAGTTTTTTACCTTATATGTGACAAAGTTTTAACTTTTAATATGTATATGAGTTGGAGTTTGAACTTTCTTATTATATATGTTAAAGTGTTAATTTTTATGGCGTATATGACATCAAGTTTCGATTTTTATGTGTATGTGGTTAAATTTATGATTTTTATGATTATTTGCCTATTAATATGTGATATTCATGTTATTGATGTGTGATATGTGAATAATGTGATGAATTGAAAAAGTGATTTTGAATGCATATAACATGATTCTTACTAGACTTTGTGGGAATATATCTTTGTGATAATATATCATCATGTCATGGCATATGCATCTTCATGGGAGTTGCCTTAGTGGCTGGTTTGTTTTTCCCATTAGTATGAGTAATCTTTTTGTGTAGAAGTTGCCTTAGTGGTAGGTTTATATCTGGATCATATTGTTTTAGGAGCATGTGTTATGCATATGTTATGATATTCAATTTACCGGTTTGCACATTTTTTCTTTAAAATTGCAATTTTTTACTTTTATATGTTTTGTGTTATTCTTCTATATGTTTAGCTTTAGTTTGATGTGGATAATGGAAAAAAAATTGACCGTTAAAACAACATTTTAGGTAGTAACGAGTTCAAGGAGATTCAAGAGTAGTTAATGAGTATTAATGTCCGGTGAACGTGGGGCCAAAATGGGTTTTTCAAGACAACCTTGTAATAATAAAATTGCCGCAATGTTTCTAAGTTTATTTTTAATCTTTTATCACTAACTTTTAAAATGCACTATAATTCTAGAAATACGGAAGCGAGTTGCTTTCCGTTAGGAATAATTGCTTTTACTTTATTTTAGTTTTTGAATAAATATTTTCTTAATAATATTAAATAACGTGGTTGTTACTAAATATTTAAATAACGTGGTTGTTAGTATTTTTAAGTAATACATTGGATTAAAAATATGGGGCGTTGAATGTAACGATTGCGATTTTGCAAACGCATGATCAAGTCAGTCAAACACAAACAATGAATGGGGTGTGTTTTGAAATTATGTTAATAGTATAGTATAAGTAAAGAGAAGACGAAAACAATTATAATAGATTGTATCATAATCACACTGTGATATATCAAAATATTTAATGAAATAGTAACCATATATTATATCTTCAAAGTCACGGAAGTAAAATAATAATCTCATTATAATGTGCATCAAATCATCTAAGAGTAATTATTATTACTTTTGAAACATATCCATCACAACCAAACAATCATAAGGAAATGTAATGCTATGCATGAGCTTAAACTCTGCTTCACAATGTGGTACCATTCTAACACTGAAGTACTTGGTTCGAAGGCTTGATACTATGCCACCATCCAAGTGGACGGACAATTCAAATTGGTTATGTTCTCATAGATCTCCTCAACTCAACCCGAGATATATATACGCCACAGTCGAGGTAAACGTGTGGTGCATGATAGTTCCAGACATTTGGAGTTCTACCTCCAAGTCACCTAGGAATTCCCCACCCGAATACTTCAAAGGTCTAATAATCTTGCCTTAAGGCTCAACAACAGACCGCCAGGATCAGGCTTATTCAATTGTACTTCTCCATAATCACTAGACTTGTCAGACCCTATCTAAATAATAACAAATTAATCTCCACTTCACAAATTCTCAATATATATTTTCTTCCTTTGTTGGCCTATGATACTCTATTAAGACCATCATCACAGACACAAATTGGAATCACCATTATTTCATCAATTATGAGGTTACATCAATATTTTCATCACAAATTTATAACATCATTATCATAAATCACACATCAACATCATTAAAAAAAACTCATGACAAATTTATAGCATCACTATCATCAATCATACCTCATCACGAATTTATAAAATCACAATATTAATCATACATCATCATCATAGCATAAAATTATCACAACGCATCCATATTTTATTATCTAATCACATAAATTATCTAATCACACGTACACATATAATTAATTCGTCACTCAATATCACAATAATATCAAATACGACACATTTAAAGAAATTAAATCACTTACCACCTTACAAATATTTCTATTCTATATTTTAATGTCACAATTTTTATATTTGCATATTAATTAATTTATCCCTCAAAGGGCTATAGTGGTACGTAGCTAGCTCCTGATGAATCGGTAGGAAATAGGATTTTCCCGTTCATTTCCTAATATATTATATTCATGAATTCAAACTCTCTCTCACCCCTTATCTTATTTTGATGATTTCACACACGAATACAAGTCCACAAGCACAAAGAATTTCTTCTTTGACTCTTTGTCCTTCAGTCGATCTAACTCGATAGTTTATGAGTAAATGTCAAAAATAAATTATGATAACAAACTCTTAAAACTAAGTTTCAAAATTCGGTCAAGGAAACTTACCATAAATCTGAAAACCAATCAATGGATAATATAGCCACTTTTAACATGATTGTTTTGGCATTGGTTTCACTCAATCGGACTTGCGGTGAAGAAGAACGATGCAAAATAAGAAATTTTAAAAACGGAGATATCATGTATTTTAGAGAGAAATTAAGATGATTAAAAATTTAGGAATATGTGTTTAATTGACTAGTTAAAAATCTGGGAACATGTGTTTAATTTGGAAACTTTTCTGTGACAGTTATCGAGCATCGATGCCAAACAATAGTCCTAATTTATGTTTCCTCTTCTTTAGGCAGTTGCTACTACTCCTCCACCATCCTTCCTTATATTTTTGTTATTATTATCATTTGATTAGATTTTACTTGGAATGAGCTTAACTCAGGGAACACATTTTACTCCTTTTTGTTTATAAATAAAACCAACAATTGCCTAAGATCTCAAGATAAAATATCACATTAATTACCAACTGACATATACACGTAAAATTACCTAAATCTTATTTTCTAAAATATTTACACTAAAATTGTATTTTTTTTAAAAAAGGTATATAAAATAATAAAATATAATATTTATTATTTATATCCCTCATTTATTCAAATAAGTACAAGACTAACACATAATAGAAAATGCACATATAAAGAAAATTAATCATAAAAATAATCAACATATATTCTGAAACAATTTTAGCACTTAGTTAATTATAAAATTTGAGGTGTTACAATACTCCCCTTCTTAAGAAAATTTCGTCCTCAAAATTTGTGGTGAGTGAACTAATATTTAACTTACCACCCTCAAGATTCAAACATAGTCTATAAATATATTTAAGACATTCACTATTTAATTAAGCAGAACATTCCAAAAGTCACTTAGCTTAGCATGATAGGCTAACACGACACAATAATTAATTAAGCACATCACCTTCAACAACTCAAATATGAAGGAAACATTATGATTACTCATTATCGTTTATTGATGAAACTAAATATGTGAATTTAGTTAACAATATTTATTACATTCAGTTAAATCAAATAACACATAACCCAAATACGTTTTCATGTTCGACTAACTTCTCAAATAATATTTTACAATTTTTTTGTTTCCTTAAAAGGGTGTCTAAATCCTAACAACAATTACTCTGCAGGTTTCAAAAAGTTAGACATAATGAAAAACATTGAAAATATTTCACACCATCAATAATTACAAACAAAAACACATATAACAACTCAATGACATGCAATCACTTAACTTTTGTTTTTCATTTTTTAAAGCAAAGTAGTGTGTATAAATATTTTCACACATGGCTTCAAACACACTCAAAGTATAACATAATTTCAAAGTCTTATACACACATTTTATTTATAGAACTTTATAATTGTTCTAGGTCCTTATCAAATCAGACAATATAGAAAATTAAGATAAAAACACAATGCACTTATTTATTTTCAGCAAGTTACTTAAAAGATCAAAAATATTTAATTTATGTACATAGCTCCCTACCAATTCACTTCACTTGAAAAAGTTGTTAGCAATTGACATTGATGTCATATATGATTTATAATAAGTCAAAATTACGTAAGAGATGAATATGGTTTTTAACTATTTTAAAGAGAGAATTAACAAATATTTCTAGCAATAATAACAATGAGTTATTGTTGCCTCTTTTATTGATGATGAATCATCGATGTAGCTAGTACCTCCTACTCATGTAGTCAACTAGTTAAGGTAACCATAACTGTAGTCATTCAAATTCAAACACGGATAATTAAAAGCATTTTTAATTGGATTCAAGAGTGTGAAGACGGTGCCACAACTCCTACTCCTTACTTCAAGTTAAAAATTCACTTACATCAATATATAATCAATAATCCATTTGAAGCAATATAGAACTTTTTCACTATTAGATGTTCTCGACTACTCTAATTCTATACACTAACTTCGAACAATTAGAAACACAAAAATTAAATATTTACATAATCATATAAACATTCACATAATTAATTCAAAAATTAACACAAGATTTTACGTTCATCTCATAACTCAAACGATCATTCTAACACATGTAACATACTCTCATAGAAGGCTAATTGCTCCAAATTGATTACGCTTAAATTTTTCTTTTGAATTAATCGTCACTTAAAAGTTACAATAAACTAAAACAGGGATTTCCAAGTAGCAGATAAGATAAACAATTATTTACCAAAAGATACAACGTGCTACCAAACTAAATTGAATTAAGTAGTACATAAACCACTTTAAAGGTTACACGTTATTCTAAAAATTGATTTCTAAACTTAAATTATTATAAAATGTATCATTAATCATTTAGAATAAAAAACAAAAGATCATTGAGTACAATAATAGAATATGGTTAGGCAATAATCCATTATTCTCACATTTTTTTAGGAATTTGAAAAAACAATGCACAACCATCAATTTTAATTCCATTTTAAAAAATAACTGATTATTCAAGAAGAAATAATCGATTGTTTTCCTGGTCTCCATAAATACCAAAGGTGTACACCCTAAATTTTATATTAAACTATTTTATTAGTTAAGTACGATTTTAAATAATTAATTTAATAATAAAATTATTTTAGAATATATGACAATAAATTTTCTGACTAATTTTTGTTATATAGGTGATTTCTATGATGTGCTAGTTTTATAAATCTTAGATTACATGAGTGATATAAATAATAAATATTATATTTTATTATTTGATATATTTTAAAAACTAATAGTATTTTAGTGTAATATATATATTTTACAAAAAAAATATTTTATATGATTTTACGTGTATATACGTGTACCCAATTAATGTAACACTTTTAGGTGCGCTTGACTGATGTTAAGTATGCACGTAGTTATAAATAATTATCTTGAGATAGATATTGTGTTTGATTTACTTTATTTTTATATACTTGTTATGACATTGTGATTTTATATATATTTATTAAGATTTAGTAATTAATATAAATTGTTGATGTTACATATATTTATTTTATAATTTGGACTAATATTTTAATTTGAGTATTTGAAAAAAAATTATTATTATAGGGATTATTTTAAATATGAGATTTTTGGTTATTAATGTATTTCAAAAGTTTAATTATTTTTATTTATAAATTATTAGTTTTGAAAAAGTAGTAATGCTTTATTAATGAAATTGTGTTTTTAAAAAAATAAAAATAAAATAAAACTAGTAAAATCTAAAAGGAGACCAATGGATTTGATTCATGTATGAACCCTAATTGTTAATAAAATAAAACAAACAAAAAAGGGAAGGGAGTTGGAAGGGAAGTCGTAAAACCAAAGAGGAAACACAACAATAACTCTATCGTTTGACATCGGTGATCGATAACTGTTTTCCAGAAAACTTTTTCCATTTTCGCCCAAATTTTAGTATGTTATTTCATTCATTTAACTCGTTAATTAAACATAATTTTCTAGATTTTTAATAACCTCAATTTCTCTCTAAAATACCTGACTTCTTCGTTTGTAGAATTCATTATTTTGCAGCGTTCTCCTTCACCGTAATTCCGATTTAATTGAAACCAACGTCAAAACGACCGTGTGAAAAGTGGCTATATTATCAACTGATTGGGTTTCTGATTTATGGTAATTTTACTAGACCGAATTTCGAATTTAGTTTTTAGAGCATCTTCTCATAATTTATTTTTAACGTTTACCCACAAACTATCGAGTTAGATCGATTGAAGGACAAAGAGTCAATGAACAAAGGTTGTTTGCTCGTGGAATCATATTCGTGTGTGACAGCCTCAAAATAAGGTAAGGGGGTGAGAGAGCGTTTGAATTCATGTGCATAATATAATTTGAGACAAACGAGAAAACTGTATTTCCCAGCAATTCATTATGGGCTTGCTACGTACGGCAGTAGTCCTTTGAGTGATAAATTAATTAATGTTAATATATGGGTATTGCGAGATTAAAATATGGAATAGAATTATTTATAAGGTGTTGATTGATTTAACTTCGTTAAATGTGTGGTATTAGATATTATTATGATGTTTGATTTATTTTTATTAAATGTCTGGTATTTGATATTATTGTGATATTAGATGTTGAATGAATCTTATGTATATGTTTGATTAGACGTGTTTATGTGATGTGATAATAAAAATTGAATTTATTTTGATACGTTTATGTGATTATGATGATATATAATTAATAATAACGATGTTATAAATTTGTGACAAGCCTATGTGATGATGTATGCTAGATGACAATGATGCTATAAATTTGTGATGAGTTTATGTGATGAGATATCATTAATGATAATGATGTTGTGAATTTGTGATGAGAATATTGAATTAACCCCATAGTTGGTGAAATAATTGTGTTTTCAATTTGTTTTTGAGAAGACGGTTCTTAATGGAGTATCGTAGGCCAACGAGGGGAGAAAATAAATATTGAGAAATTGTGAAGTGAAGATTATTTTGTCATCATATAGGTAGGGCCTGACAAGCCTAGTAATTCCGGGGAAGTACAACTGAATGACCCTGATCGTCGCAGTTATTACAAGTTAATGAGTCTTGAAGTTCAAGTTTGGTAGGAACCCTGCTCTAATAGGTGATACTAGGAATAAGGGTTTTAATTTGTATTTTACTTATTTAATTTGAATTGAAGTTTTGTATGAAAACCTTAGAAGTACTAGTTAGTTTTTAGAATTAAACGAGTAATTATACTTAAATCAAACTTATCTAGATTGCACTATTTTAATGAATAAAATAAATTTAAAGTGTTTTTAAATTAAATATAAATTTTTCATTTTCTTGGAAATATATTTTTATTTATCCGCTGCAAATTTTATACGAATATGATATAAATTATTATATATATTATATTGGGATTTAGGGTGTCACAAAAGGTGCTCAAAATAATTTATTATTGAATATTTATAACCAATTATTTTCAAGCGCCATCAAAGCACGACATGTAAAAACATAATAAATTGTTATACTTAAATAATCAATTATTTTGGAAAATATAATGGAAGAAATTTGATGTGCTTGTATTTTTTATGTTGCTTCATCCTTGTTTTGTAGATATCGTTTTCTCTCTTCATTCTTCATCATCTTAAGCATTCATCTTCATCGTTCTCACTCATACATGACTCTCAAAAGACAAACTGTAAAATAATGGCGAACTTTTCATAATGATTCAATCAAAGTTCTTCTCCAACATTCTTCATATAGAAGCATTTGAAAAATACTATATAGATAATAAAATTTCAATAACCCAAACTTATGGACTTAGATTTTCTATGGGGTGAAACTTTTGTGGATTATTTCATCCATATATGGAGTTGTAGAAGTCCAATTGTATTCAAACCAAGTGCACATGAAATCTAAGATCCATAGATACATGTTTCATGAAGACACCCGAACCAAATTCAGACTCCAAAGTGAGTAAAATATAGTAAATGTCAGACAATAGATGTTGTGCGCTTGAAGCACAAATGCTTGCACTTGAGCCACATTTCTATAGTATTTTCACATCATGTTTCTGTCCAGGTGTGCATGACACACTGTAGAACGTATAAAAATGTGTTTTTCTCACTTTCTATGTCTCTTTTTGGCTATTTTGAAGTTTGGAGACTTGTGCCCTAGCATAGAAACTCAAAGGAGACTGGTTCTAACACAATTGAAGGAATATTATAAAAAATCATTGATGGCTATTTCTTGTAATTCTTCTTTAATCTCTACCTTTTATATCTTTTCATGAATAACTAAATCCTATTTGTTAGGGATGAATGAAACAAGATGAAACCCTTATATTTCTTATTGGATTTCTAATTATATGAATGAGTTTATTGAATTATTTTTCTAATATTTGTGCTTAATTTTTTTATTGGTTTATCGACTTTAAATTGTTTCACGATTCGTATTTTGAAACGAAAATGGATTTTACAAATGGTTGAGTTGAGAAATTCATGATACTGTAGTGTAGGGATAAATGTAAGTCATTAAACCAATTGAATTATTTATAAAGGCAATAGTTTAATAAGAGAATTATTGTACTATCAAGCTTAATTCTAATCTTAAATCCCCTAAGGAATTAGGGGTTACTTTGCGATTAAAGGTTATGTCACTAAGACAATAGCGAAAGAATAATAAAGATAATTCAGTAATAGTTCAATAAAGGAATTTAGTAACTAGGATAGAATTGGAAAACAAGGTTGGATTCGAAGTGAAACTCATCCCTGACATTTTTCTTTTTTATAAAAGTTCAATTCTATTACTCTTGTTGGTTTCAAATATAATGTCAATCAATTCGAAAGCTTTTTATTAAATTTTGATAATTAAACATAATTTGATAGGATAAGAACTTATCACGGTTCACAACCAACATGATAGCTACGTCCAATCCCTTTAAACTGAAAGATTTATCCTCTAATTCACTATGACACCCTAAATCCTAAAATAATATATATAATAATTTATATCATATTCCTATTAAATTTGTTGTGGATAAATAAAAATATATTTCCAAGAAAATAAAAGCTTTATATTTAATTTATGATATCAGGTTTCTCAAAAATAAAAATAAAAGCACTTTAAACTTATTTTATCCATTAAAATAGTGTAATCTTGATAAGCTTGATTTAAGTATAATTACTTGATTTAATTCTAAAAACTTACTAGTACTTCTAAGGTTTTCGTACAAAAATTTGATTCAAATTAAATAAGTAAAATACAAAATAAATCCTTTATTCCCGGTATCACCTATTAGAGCGAGGTTCCTCCCAAGCTTGAACTTTAAGACTCATTAACTCGTAATAACTGCGATTTCCCAAACGCAGGGCCCAGCTAGTCAAACACAAACAACGAAGGAGGTGAGTTTCGAAATCATGATGACAATATAATACAAGAAAGAAGAACACACAAACAATCATAATAGGACCGTATCATCACACAAATATTCCATCAAGGTCAAAATGTCACAAGGAAAATCAATAGATTTCACTGTAACATCAAAATTGTCTAAGAGAAATTATCACCATACATGATACATACTAATAACTACAAAACAATTACGATAAAATGCAATGCTATGAATGAACTTAGACTCTACTTCACAATGTGGTACCATTCTAACTCTGAAGTACTTGGTTAGCAGGCTTGATACTATGTCATCATCTTGGTGGGCAGACATTTGGAGTGCTACCTCCGAGTCACCTAGGGATTCCCTACCCGAACACCTCTAAGGTCTAACAATCATGCCTTAAGGCTCGAAAAAAGACCGCCATGATCAGGCTCATTCAGTTGTACTTCCCCGAAATCACTAGGCTTGTCACGCCCTACCTATATGATGACAAAATAATCTTCACTTCACAATTTCTCAATATTTATTTTCTCCCCTCGTTGGCGCAGGATACTCCATTAAGAACCGTCATCTCAAACACAAATTGAAATCACAATTATTTCACCAACTACGGGATTACTTCAATATTCTTATCACAAATTCACAACATCACTGTCATTAATCATAACTTATCATATAAACTCATCACAAATTTATAGCATCACTATCATCAAGCATACATCATCACATAGACTTGTCACAAATTTATAACATCGTTATTATTAATTATACATCATCATAATCACATAAACGTATCAAAATAAATTCATTTTTTTATTATCACATCACATAAACACGTCTACTCAAACATATACATAAAATTCATTCAACATCAAATATCACAATAATATCAAATATCACACATTTAATAAAAATAAATCAAATGTCACAATAATATCCAATACCACACATTTAACGGAGTTAAATCAATTAACACCTTATAAATATTTCTATTCCATACTTTAATCTCACAATTCCCATATTTTAACATTAATAAACCTATCACTCAAAGGGCTACTGCCGTACGTAGCGAGCTCGAATGAATCGTTGGGAAATACAGTTTTCCCGTTCATCTCAAATTATATTATACTCATGAATTCAAATGCTCTCTCACCCCTTACCTTATTTTGACGTTTTCACACACGAATACGATTCAAAGAGTCAAACAAAGTTTGTTCATTGACTCTTTGTCCTTTGATCGATCTAACTCGACAGTTTACGGATAGACGTTAAAAATAAATTATGAGAAGATACTCTAAAAACTAAATTCGAAATTCGGTCAAGGAAAATTACCATAAATCAGAAACCCAATCAGTGGATAATATAGACACTTTTCACACGGTCGTTTTGGCGTTGGTTTCACTCAAATCGGACTTACGGTGAAGGAGAACGGTGTAAAATAATGAAATCTACAAACGAAGAAGTCGTGTATTTTTGAGAGAAATTGAGGTTGTTAAAAATCTTGAAAATTATGTTTAATTGACGAGTTAAATGAATGGAGAAAGTTTTCTAGAACAGTTATCGATCACCGGTGTCAAACGATAGAGAGCTATTGTTGTGTTTCCTCTTTGGTTTTAGGGCTGCATTTCCTCTTTGGTTTTAGGGCTACCCTTCCAACTCCCTTCTCTACAAACCCATTGGTCTCTTTTTAGGTTTTACAAGTTTTATTTTATTATTATTTTTTTTAAAACACAATTTCATTGATAAAGTATTATTACTATTTCAAAACTAATAATTTATAAATAAACATAATTAATGTTTTTAAATACATTAATAACCAAAAATCTCATATTTAAAATAATCCCTATAATAATTTTTTTTTTCAAATACTCAAATTAAAATATTACCATCATTAGAGAATTGTCCAAATAAAAAAAATATATCAACACTTTATATTAATTACTAAATCATAATAAATATATATAAAATCACAATGTCACAACAAGTAGAAAAAAATAAAGTAAATCAAACACAATATCACTACTATCTCAAGATAATTATTTATAAATAAAATAACTAAAAATACAAAATAGTTATAAATAATTGAAATGCAACTACATGCATACTTAATGTGACACCCTAAACCCCAATTAATTTTTTTTTTTGGTAAAGAACATCACATAATCATAAACATGTCACCCAAATTTAAAAATTTCCATCAAACATACTGAAATCGAAATCATAATGTCAATCAACAAAATCGTTTTTAAAGTACACGTACTTATGTTTTAAATTCAGTGTAAATAAAGTCCCCACCCGATGTCACTATCAGAGCGGGAATTCCCAAAATAAAAATACTTCAAATAACATCAATACAACGCATATAAATAGAGTCTCCAAGACATGACGGCTTCCGCCTCTCTGATGGTATTAGTCATCACCTGCAACTTACAGCTCGTCTGCGTCCATCGCAAACGCCAAACACAAACAACGAGGGGTGAGTATCGAAATTATGTAATAGTATAAAATACACGAGAAGAACATGCAAACAATCAAATTATCACAATCTCCAAAAACAGTCAAATGTATAATGTCAACGACTTATCAAACCCATTCATAATAAGGCAATCAAAATAGTGAAATGTTATGCATGTCCTATACTCTATACTTCATCATTTGGTACCCTTCTACTCTGAAGTACTTGGTTAGGAGGCCTGATACTATGCCACTACAAGAGTGGACGGACAATTCATGAGTGGCCAAGTCCTCATAGATCCCCTCAACTCAACCCGAGACACATATACGCGACAGTCGGGGTACTCTTGTGTTGCACGATAGCTCCCGGCCTTAGGGAATAACCCACTAATCCACTTAGGAATTCCCCACTAGATGTACCCCCAAGGTCTATCAGTCTTACCTTACAGTTCGACTGTAGCCCGCCACAATCAGGCTCATTCAGTTGTACTTCCCCGAATCACTAGGTTTGTCAAACCCTCCCTATATGATGACAAAATAATCCTAACTCCAAAATCTACAACACACGTCTCAGACTTACTCGATCATCACAACTCAATAAGTTTCAATTTGACTTCATAATATTTCATCATTGTTTACCTTTATTAGTCAATCACAATAAAATCACAATATTTGGTTTACCCTACTCACAATACACAATCCAATTGCATCAATCACATAATAAGGAATTCAACAAGTGGCACACTCTAATAATATCACAAATTCAATCAAGTAACAAAAACATTCCAGTACATATTATTCATACATTAACAATCAGCATAAGATTTCATAAAATCAGGCAGCATGTAATCAAGATATAAATTCACGACAATTCTATAGGTTGCTAAATTATATTTTAGTCCTCACTATTACCATTCAAATTTCATTAATTAATTATGATTACTCAATAGGGCTCCACTGTACGTAGTAAGCCCCGAATGAACATTTGGGAATTTCGGCATTCCCGTTCATCTCACGTTATTTTATACTCATAAAATCGAACCTCATCTCACCCCTTACCTCGACTGAAGATTCCGTCCAATGAATCTGATCTGCTAACGAGTCGTTTCTTTATCAGTCGTCGTCTCTAATAGTCCGCGAGAGAATTAAAACCACACAACCACAAAATACAAATAAACTAATTACTATGAATAAATAAGGAAATAAATAAACAACCAAAATAAATAGTAGATAATCAAATAAGTATATGAATAAATAAAATAAATAATAAACAAACGAATAAGTAAATGAATAAATAATAAAATAATAAATTAAATAAATAAGTAAATGAATAAGAAAATAATAAATAAATAAGTAATAAATAAATAAGTAAATAAATAAATCAATAAATAAGTAAATAAATAAATAAATAAGTGAATATGTTAAGAAGTAGATAAATAAATGAATAAATAAATAAACAAATAATTAAATAAATAATTAAATAAGTAACGGAATAAATAAATAAATAAATAATAAATAAATAAATA
>JBBPBT010000183.1:6808780-6908335 GCA_037974875.1 Cicer bijugum
TTTTAAAAGTAAAATTATGATATGCAATTGATTTTCTTATGATATTGATATAAAATCCTATTTTGATTAGATAAAATGTTTATCTATGTCAAAAATTAATATTTATCCAGTAAAAGTTGTTATAAATACTATAATGTGTTTTAATCACTAGAAGTAGTTCTTGGCTACAAACTTAGTTTTTATTTGGTTAAAATTTTATATTGTGATAGTTTGAGTGTGGAAGAAATTTTTTAGAAACCTTATTGATGTTAATTATAATCATTTTCTATAAACATTTTCAAAGTTGTTGTTTTAATTTTCTTTTTTTTTTGTACATTAAAATTATAAATTTTTATGAGACAATTGTGTGGAGGTTGTGTTGATTTATATAATAATAATAATAATAATAATAATAATAAATAATAATAATAATAACTATAATAATAATAATGTGATTGTTTTAAATGAATTTTTCTAAATCTTAAACTAAACGCAAACTTTATTTGAGTAGGAGTTAGTAGTTGAAACACAATTAAATACAAAGTAGTGATTACTTATCTGAAGGTGGGAAACGAGTTGAACAAGAGTTTGTGACGCATAATTCTTGAAATAACTTTGATAATGGTAAGGGCATCCGTCCATTCGTTTTTCAATTTGACTTATACGTGGTATAAATGTAGTGCGATGTTGTGTATTGATTATGTTTCTGTGTTATCTTCAAAATAAATATTATATGATACGTTGTTATAATGATTGTATTTGACATGTTCAAATTGTGAAAAATGAACGTTATATGATACGTTGTTGTTATAACGATTGTGCTTGACATGTCATTGTTATTCAAGTTGATGACTTTGTGTCTAAATCATGCTAGTTTATGATAAGGTTGAATGGTTTTGGACACTCTGGTTGAATGAACTATTTATTACTAACTAAAGTGATGACGTTCATGCATGCATTGGTGGCCTGGACCTAGTTACGACTACGTGATGACAGTTCCTTGAAAAGGAAATTTGATTTAAAAAAATACTCAATGGTAGGGTACTGAACATGAAACTTTGAAGAGCAATTGTCCAGCAGTGGGAATCTTTGCTCTACACGATGGTGATATTTTGGAATCATGGATTGAAATATTGTATAACAAATAAGATTTGTGCATTCTGGTTGATTTGTTTCTTTGGTGCTTTGTGATTTTAAATGTTAAAGGAGTATATGATTTATTTATATTTTTTCTATAAAAACTATATATGAATGTTTATTTTCTCTATGTTGGTTATTTGGAGATGATCGTACATTTGATAGGACGTCACATATAGTGTTACTTGAGAAAATAATGTCACAGTTAACCTAGTATGAGAAATTCAAGGAAACACAATAGCATGCATTTGGAGGCTCCAAGATGTTTTTGTACTGGAGTTAGACTTGTTGGGTGAGTTTTTCACAAGCATCCAAAGTTATGACCAACTAGGATATATTTTTGGGTAGTAAAACGCCAACTAGGATATACTCTGACTTATTATTTTTGAAAATACAATTGAAAATTTTTTAATTGGTTTTAAAGGAAATGAATATTTAAAATGGTAAGGGCATTAATATATATAAATATATAACGAATCTGTATCTATACATTTAGAATTATGTTAGTTAATGTCTCGAAAAAGGGGGATGTTACACTAAACATGATGTTAGGTCTGGAAGCGGTAAGGTAAAGTAGGGATCCTATCATTCCTCTATGGCTTTCTTGGTCAACTTTTTTGCCTGAATCATGTTTTTCAAGTGAACAAGTAGGGTGCATTGGTGTAGCCATAGATTTGCAATCACTCATCTTGAACTTCATAAGAAGCACTTTTGTATATTTAGTTTCATGACTGTATATACCTTTTTGAATTTGCTGAATTTGTATCCCTAAGAAGAACTTAAGTTCTCCCATCATACTCATTTGAAATTCAAGCTGCATTAATTTATAATTTTTTTGGAAAAAAGAGTGCCATCAACATAAATCCAAAACTAACATCATCAACATAAATTTGAATAATAAGAATGTCATCTCTAATTGATTTTCTTAAAAGTGTATTATATACTTGTCATCTTTCAAATATATTTTTAAGTAAGAAGTTACTAAGTCTATGATATCATGCCTTAGGTGCTTGTTTTAGAACATATAGAGATTTCATAAGTTTAAAAACATGATTTGGAAATTCAGAACTTTCAAAACCTGAGGTTGTTTAATATAGACTTCTTCACTTATATAACCATTTAGAAAAACACTTTTAACATCCATTTGAAATAATGTAATGTTATTATTTGCAACAAAAGAAAGTAGGATATGAATAGTTTCTAACCTAACAATTGAAGCAAATGTCTCAGTGTAATCAATAGCCTCTTATTGATTGTAGCCTTGTGTGACAAGTCATTCCTGGTTTCTGACCACTTCTCCTTTTTCATTTAGATTGTTTCTGAAAACCCATTTGGTTCCAATAATGTTCTTCTTTGGTATAGGTACTAGTTCTCAAACATCATTCCTCTAAAATTCATTTAACTCTTATTGCATTGCAAGATTCCACCATCATATAGCAGTGCTTCATCAATAGAAGTAGGCTCAATTAATGAGAGTAAGCCAAACAAAATGGAATCTTTTAGTAATGAGCTGGTCCTCAAAAGATCACTTGCACTTCCAATGATTAGAGTTTCAGGATGAGATGACTTGTACTTCCATCCAGATCTGCCTTCTGACTTATTTTGACTATTTCTGACTTGATGAGATTCATCCTGTAAGACCCTAAATTTTAAATTATAATTTATGTATTTTGGGGAATTTTGTGTTGAATTTCTAATACTTTTTAGCCAATTTTATGGCATTTTGAGTTAAATGCCAAAAATATCTTTTTAGAGACCCGATTAAAATTATTTGTCGATGAATAATTTTATTTAATTACGATGAATCTTTTGTGGAAGAAAATTTTTTTCTGAGATGCAGCATTGTTCAGAAAAATTCCTCTGCCGATTGAATTGCAGCGAGAGTAGATATTTTTTGAAAAAAAAAGTAGTTTATGATGTGATTTGAGGTGACAGACGTAATGATGATTTTTATAAAAATATCTAGATATTTCTAAATATCTAGATATTTGTTTAGATATTTATTATTATTATTATTATTATTATAATATATTATTATTTTAATATATATATATATAAATATATATAAGAAAGGAAGAAAGGAAGAAAGAAAGTAAGCATTCCCGTGAAACGCTCGCCCTGCATCTTTCTTGCATTTTCTTCTACTCTCTGTTTGAAGAAAACAAAACCAAAATGTTGTTGGTTTTGTTTTCTTCAAAACAAACGCAAATCCTCATTTATCTACTAGATCTAAGCTCTCATTCGAGAAGTGACAGAAGAGAAAGTTGCTTATTACCATGCTGCGGTGCTAGTGAGCTAGTTTTCGTCGCGACGTCACAAACTTAAATTTTACCAGAATTAATTATGGTACCGTAATCGCATGTTAGAGCTATCGTTAAGGTAAGGGCTCCTTCCAAACTTTTAGTTTGCATTTAGGACATTATTTATGATTTTGTGGAAAAGAAATTTGATGTATTTGAGGTGTGATTTTGTGAAAAATTAATTTAATGTGATTATGTGTAATTTAGTGGAATTTAAATTGGAGGTGTGGTTTGTGGTGATTCAAGTTTGGTGCGATTTATATGTTCATAATTATTATTATGAATTTTTGAGATGTGATTTATTTGTGGATTTTGTAGAAAATGAATTGATGAAATTTGATGGTTTATGTATAAAAATGGGGAGTTTTGAAATTGGGTGAGTTGTGTTTGAATTGTTGAAATTTAATTGAGTTGTTATATGTGTGTTGTGGAATTGAATTGATTGTTGTCGGTGGGAATTGGCGATAATTAAATTTGATGAGTTTGAGTTACGTAATGAGTTATTTTCAAATAAATGAGTTTGAACTGAAATTGAAATTTTACAAAACATTAGCGTTGTTAAAGTTGTGAAAAAGTTCAAAGTTTAACTAAGTTAAAGAGTTTGAGCAAAAAGATAGATTGAAATTCAAAATGGTTAGAGTTCAAAATGTTACTCTTTTAATTACTCTTTGATTGAGTTTAAAAAGAAAAAAAGTTTAGAGTATTTTATTAACTCAAAAATTTTGGTGCTTTAATAGTCGAGTGTGTGTATGGGAAATTTTGACGATATTTGTTTTATTTTGTTTTAAGTAAATAATATAGATTATTTAATTTTAAAAGTTTGGTGTGTGAGAAAGATTTAATTTTAGGAATTTTGTTGTGTGTAGATTAGTTTTATTGTTAACCAATTGTTATAAATATTCATGTTTATGTAGTTAGCTCCTTGAGTCTCGAAAAGGAATCGAGACCGTTGGCACCGAGTTAGCGGTGGGGAGAATTATGATATATTAATATTGTTGTGGTGATTTATGGTTGAAATTTTTGGAGATTGAATATGGGGGATTAATGTTTGAAAATTATAGTGACTCATGTTTGGTGAAATTGATGTGTTCATAATTAATATTATAAATTTTTGAATGGATTGGTGGAAAGAGAATTTAATTCAATTTATGTGTGGATTGGTGGAAAATGAATTAAATTCAATTTGTGTGGATTGAATTTGGAAATGTGATTTATGTGTGTTTGTGAAAATTGAAATTGGTGTGAATAAATATGTTTGAGTATGCTCTGTGTTGTATTTGAAAAATCATTACTGTTAAATGAGTATTAAAAATGGGGAATCTTTTAATAGGTGCATTTACTTAATGATTATGGTGAAAAGAGTTAGAGTATGCTCATGCATTTCATAGTACATGGTGACCGCGATGGGGCCATGGTGATAGTGGTGACCATGATGGGCCACGGGATGATGCCATGTGAATTGTTGGTTTATCTTATCCTTGTGGGGATTGTCGCGTCGTGCTGATCTATGAGAGATTGCACTCTAGAATGTGTTGATCTGTGAGCGATTGCACTCTAGAAAATCGTGTTGTTTTGTAAGAGACTGCACGCTAGTAAATTGTGCTGGTCTGTGAGCGACTGAACGCTAGTAAATCATGTTGATCCGTGAGAGATTGCACCTTGGTAATTAGTACTGGTCTGTGAGAGGCTATACAATTATGATTTACGCCCCTTCGAGGAGGGTTTTGGTTTGGAATTCTGGAATCATGCATTTTGGCATATACACATTACGTTAGAGTGTCTGACATGCGAGTTATGTTTGTTATACTATGATGATTGTATATACATATTCGATTGTTGTTGTGATTTGTCGTAATTGCTTTGAGGTGTGAAGTTGGGTTGATTAAGTTTTGATGTAATTATGTGTTCATAATTGATTTAATGAATATTCGAAGTGTTGATTGATTCAGAGCTATTTTAGAACTAAAAATCTGTATTTTTTTCTGTTGTATTTGGCTATGACAGTGCAGTTTGTTAAAACTTCATTTTTCAACATTGTTTATGCATTTTTGGACATATGAAAACCCTTTCGAGGAGTATGCTAAGATGAAAGGTTCTTTTGAGCATTTGAAAGTATAATAATTTTGCTAAGTGTTATCTATTAATTTCGGTTGGTGACCCTTTACAATTATTGTTTAAATCTGGGCTTTGCCCTCAGATAAGAACCAATATCATCCTACCGGTTAGTACCCTGGAGATGGAAAAGTAGTTAGTCATACCTGACTGAAGTTGTGTCAAGAGGATCTTGCGAGGAGCGTGGAGATCACCCGGGTTTTGTAGTCTTGTGGCATGATCATATTAGGTGGTTGTATAAGGACTAGATGTCTTTCTTCTGTTATTGTATTTATTTCATTTTGGAAGATTGTATCTATGCTTAAACTGTTTGATGATTTTTTTTATGGGTCCATGTTCCACTTTTTGATATGACGTGGGAAAAGTTAAAATTCTTGGGACAATGCTTTTGTACAGGTCTACCGAGAATACCCCCAAGGGTATGAGCTATGTCTGACAAGCCTCATATCCCGGTGTATTTTGATGTTTGAATACTTTGGATTTTTATTTCAAAAAAACTATTCCGCTGCGTGTAAATATATGTTGACTTTGTCGTTACGTTACGACTTAAATATTCATCCAAAGGTATTTTCTTTGTTTTTTTTTAAAAAAAAATTACATTCGCGCTGTTAAAAATCGGGGTGTTACACATCCTTTGAAGATTTATCATATTCTTCTAATTTGTTTGTATCATCTGATTTTTCAAGTTCTTCTAGTTTATCTGCATCTGATTCCTCTAGTTTTGGTAAATTTACACTATCATCATCTTGCTTTGACTTTTCAAAGTCAAGTTGTTTGTTATCAAATTTAACATGTATGGATTTTTCCACCATATGAGTTTCCCTATTTAACACTTTTAAGCCTTAGATCTTTTAGAGTATCCAACGAAGGTACAGTTTTGAGATCTATAATCAAATTTACCAAGGTTATCTATAGTGTTCAAACCAAATTGTTCAAAAATAAGAGATGTTAGGCTTTTTACCTTTCCATAATTCGTATGGTATTTTATTCAATGTAGATCTAATTAAGACTCTATTTTGAATATAACATGCAATATTAATTGCTTCAGCCTAAAAGTGTTTTGCAACATTCATATCATTTAACATGGTTATGGCCATTTCTTGGAGTGACCTATTCTGTCTTCTCATAACTCCATTTTGTTGGGGTGTTCTAGGAGAGGAGAATGTGTGAGAAATTCCGTTCTCATCACAAAAAATTTCAAATAACTTGTTATCAAATTCTCCTCCATGATCACTTTTAATTGTTTCAATCTTAAGACCCTTTTCATTCATTTATTTGTTTGCAAAATGTGATTGTTTATAAACTTTAGGACAAATTAGAATTATAATTTTATTATTTGCATTTTAATTTTATTATTTATATTTTGACTCTTTCTTGCTCTATAGGTCATAACTTGAGCTTTGGATATCGGATTGACACATATGAGAAGGCGTTGGAAAGATAAAAATCTGAGCTACAACTTTTGTGTTAGAAGGAAAGACCAATTCCTAAATTTACTAAGCCGAAATTTCAAATTTCTTAATCTGGATTTTTGTAATAATTTTAATTAGTGGGTCACTTGTTTTTAAACCATAAACCCTAAAGTCCAATATCAAGTACCATACATTGGCAGTTTTGTTTCTTTTCAAAGGACGGAAAAATTAGGATTGAAATGGCTGCAAGAAATAAACAGTGTTATTTTAATTTCATGGAAGGCTAATTTTATAAGATTAATCCACGAGTTCAAAGTTTTATCAACACCTTGAGATTCAGATTACACTATCAATTTCTATTCATGATTCTATTCTTGTTTGTTTGATTATATTGATATTTTCCAGGTTTGGAATACCCCGAGCCAACATAAGTGATCAAGGCACTCCAAACGTCCTTCTAATAGAGGTGGTCTATTGATGTTTCCTTCGAAACGTCCTTCAAAATATAAACTTCTCAGCCTGTCCTTCTAATACTCAAAACGTTCTCCATCAAATAGAGGTGGTCTATTGATGTTTCCTCCAACAACTTCTTCACTGAATCCAGACATATTGAACCCTTGGATATTTTCTCAAACACTGTAAAGTGCTCAACCTTGAGATCGAACTCCAATGTTAAAGGAAGGTGCAATCACGAGAAAGGAGGGTTGAATTGTGTCTGCCAAAGTTTATAACTTTATGATAATTTATATATAAATAAAAATAAAAACCAATGAAAGCATAAATAATTTGATGCACAGATTTATCCTGGTTTACCATTAACTTGGCTCCGCCATTCAGAAGGCTTTAATCAACTAATTCAAATACCTTGAATTAAAAAGCACCTGACCCTTCTAGCCAGTCTTCTGAAACATCCTGACAACACCAAACTTTTTAGGAACTAACCACTTTAACCTTACATGCCATGTCTTATTATTACAACCTGACAATCCCATATTGAAGAAGGAACTACACCATTATCGGGTTCAATACAAAAGATTGAAATTTGAGTAGTTGCTTCTAAGATAATAATAATAATAATAATAATAATAATATTAATAATAATAGTAATAACCTTGACATTCTAAAAATAGAACACTCAAAAAATGTTTCTAACTTAAACAAGTGTTTCTCTCTTTGAACTCTAAGACTACTCTTTTCTACTTTTTGATGATTTTCTTCTTCCGCCTTGAGTATCTATTTATATTTAAAATCTAGACTTCAATTTATTCCTTATTTAGTTCAGAATAGTATTTTGTTAAGACTGCGTTTGTAAATTTTTAAAATTGATTTTGATCCATTTTTGTATAGATTCATATCGTAAATTCTTCATATTTTTTTTGTTTGTATTTTGTTCAAATTGCATTTGTAAATTCTCCATATTGATTTTGTTCATATTTTGTTGTAGATAAATCTTGTTCAAAACTTCTGCATATGGTAACACCTCGATTTTTAACAATGCGGGTGTATTTTTTTTTTCAAACCAATTTAAATTCATAATTCAATGAAATACCTTTGGATAAAATATTAAGTTGTATATCAAACGACAAAAGTCATAAGTAATTACATCATAATTATCAACAACCTAAAATAGTTTTTAAACAAAAAAATACATTGGGGATATGAGACCTATGACATATAACTCACACCCTTGGGGGTATTCTCGGCAGTCACCTATACAAAAGTATTGCCCTAAGAATCTCTATATTGCCCCACAATCGCATAAAAAAAATGGAACATGCATGGACCCACCAAAACAAAAGTCAAACTGACAATATAAGTTATAGGTACAATCACTACGCCAAAAATAACATCTTATGGTGCGTCTTTTATTGTGCTTATTAAATACAAGTGTTGTTGTATAATATTTTAAAAATAACGGAGGATACAACAACGTTTTTTGACAAGCACCGTGAAATAAGCGCTATTGTAGGGTCATATAGGGTCACATAGCACTTGCACATAACGTTTACTAGGCTTTTACAGCGCTTTTTCAAAAGCGCTGTAAACTGAAGCGCCCTCACATAATGTTTACAGCGCTTTAAACACAAGTGCTATAAAATATAGCGCTCCCACCTTATGTTACATAGTTTTAAAGCGCTTTTTAACAAGCGCTGTAAAAGACTTGCGTTTTCAAATAATTAAATGACATATTAGAGCACTTTTTATACAAGTGTTGTAAAAGACTTGCGCTTTCACATAATTAAAGGACCTATTAGAGAGCTTTTTGAAAAAGCGCTGTAAAAGGCTTTTAAAAAAATAAAATAAGGAGGCCTTTTACAGCGCTTTTGGACAAGCGCTTTAAAAGGCTTCTAAAAAAGTGTTGTAATAGGCTTTTAAAAAAATAAAATAAGGAGGTCTTTTACAGTGCTTTTTGAAAAGCGCTTTAAAAGGCTTCAAAAAGCATTGTAATAGGCTTTTAAAAAATAAAATAAGGATACCTTTTACAGCTCTCTTTCAAAAAAGCGCTGTAATAGGGTTTTATATACGTAAACTTCACTACGGTTCAATGTTCTCCTCCTCTTCATTATCCTTCTCATTGCGAACCCAAGTGTCCCTACGAACCATACTGCCAACCATCTCCATTGTGAACCATCTACATCTTTGTTTCTATTCCTGTAAGACCCTTAATTTTAAATCCTAAATTATACAATTTTAGCGTATTTTGTGTTAAATTGCTTAGGCTTTTAGCCCAGTTTTCGATATTTAGTGAGTTAAATGCCGAAAATATATTTTTGGAAATTGGATTAAAATTATTTGTCGAAGAATAATTTATTTAGGTTACGAAGAATATAATTCTGGGCAGTTTTTTTCGTAATATCCCGGGTTGCTGAAAATTGTATTTGACAATTGAGTTGCGACGA
Organism: Cicer bijugum; assembly: GCA_037974875.1. Taxonomy (NCBI): domain Eukaryota; kingdom Viridiplantae; phylum Streptophyta; class Magnoliopsida; order Fabales; family Fabaceae; genus Cicer; species Cicer bijugum. The sequence goes on from JBBPBT010000183.1 coordinate 6,818,621, forward strand.
GAGTAGATATTTTTATTAAAATAGTTTGAGATGTGAGTGAAGTGATGTGTGGAAGAGTTGTTAGATATTTGTTGGGGTTTGAATTTAAGTATAATATAAATATATATATATATATATATATATAATTGGATGTAGTATATATATATATAAATATATGTGTGTGTGTTAGAAAGGAAAAAAGAAATGAAACAGAGGAAGAAATACCTGTTTCCTTCCAATCTCGCGAACCCTTCTTCTTGTACCACCTTCCTTCCACTTTCTTCTTCCTTCTTTTGCTTCAAGAAAAGAAACCCAAGGCTTAGTGGGTGAGAAATAACAAATTTCAAGCTTCATTCATCTGCTTTGATTTAAAAACGGAGAAAAACGGTGTTAGTATTTTCAAAACCGTCAAACGCAAACCTCCATGTTTCATCTAGATCTAAGCTTCATTTTGCAAAGAGATAGAAGGGAAAATTGCTCACCACCATGTTACGGTACTAGTGAACCAACTTTGGAAGCGACGTCGCGAACGGGGATTTTATCGGAATTACTCGCGGTACCGTAATCACTCGTTAAAGCTAACGTTAAGGTAAGGGCTCCTTCAAAACTTTTAGTTTGCATTTAGGGACTTATCTGTGGTTGTGTGGAAAAGAATTTTGTTAGGGTTGAAGTGTTGATTTGGGGAAAATGAATTTAATGCTTTTATGGGTAAAATTTTAGAGTTGGGTTTTGGTGATATTGATGAGTGTTTTGTGGAAAATGAATTTAACTCATTTATATGTAGTTTTGAGGAAGGGAAATTTAATATGTTTGAGTGGTGGGTTGTGATGATTTGTGGTTGTCGTATTTGACGTGTTCATAACTTATATTTATAAATTTTGAGATGTATTTGTGTGGGTTTTGTGGAAAAATGAATTGATGTGATTTGGTGTGAATTGTGGATTGAATTTGAGAATATGTTTGAGTATGTTCTGTATGGAATTTGAAAATCACTAGAGTTAAACGAGTATTAAAAATGGGAAACATTTAATATCTACGTTTACTTAATGTTTGTCGTGAAAATCATTAGAGTTAGACAGGTATTAAAAATGGGGAATCTTTTAATATCTGCTTTTACTTAATGATTGTCGTCCGAATTGTTAGAGTTAAATGGATATTAAAAATGGGGAATCTTTTATTATATGCATTTACTTAATGATTGTTGTCCGAATTGTTAGAGTTAAATGGGTATTAAGAATGGGGAATCTTTTAATATTTGCATTTACTTAATGATTGTTGTCCGAATTGTTAGAGTTAAATGGGTATTAAGAATGGGGAATTTTTTAATATCTACATTTACTTAAAGATTGTGTCCGAATTGTTAGAGTTAAATGGGTATTAAGAATGGGGAATCTTTTAATATCTGCATTTACTTAATGATTGTCGTTCGAATTGTTAGAGTTAAATGGGTATTAAGAATGGGGAATCTTTTAATATCTGCATTTACTTAATGATTGTTGTCCGAATTGTTAGAGTTAAATGGGTATTAAGAATGAGGAATCTTTTAATATCTGCATTTACTTGATGATTATCATCTGAATTGTTAGAGTTAAATGGGTATTAAGAATGGGGAATCTTTTAATATCTACATTTACTTAATGATTGTTGTCTGAATATAGAGTTAAATAGGTATTATGAATGGGGAATCTTTTAATATCTGCATTTACTTAATGATTGTGTCTGAATTGTTAGAGTTAAATGGGTATTAAGAATGGGGAATCATTTAATATCTGTATTTACTTAATGATTGCCGTCTGAATTGTTAGAGTTATATGGGTATTAAAAATGGGGAATCTTTTAATATCTGAATTTACTTAACGATTGTCGTGGATAGAGTTAGAGTATGCTCATGCATTTCATAGTACGTGGTGACCGAATGGGCCACGAGATGATTCCACGTGATTTGCTGGTTCATCTTATCCTTGCGGGGATTGTCGCGTTGTGTAAGGTCTGCAATAGACTGCACATGTTTAGTAAATCATGTTGACCCGTGGTAGGTAGCTCCTCGGTAATTTAGTACTTCGGCCTGTGATAGGTGGTACAATTACGATTTATGTCCCTTCAAGGAGGGTTTTGGTTTGGAATTCCGAGTCCATGCATTTTTGCATATACGCAGTGCATTAGGGTGCTTGGCACACGAGTCATGTTTCATTTAAGATTTTGATTGAGTGTTTAAACTCAAGTCGTCATGGTGATTGTGTTATAATTGCCAAGTGTGGATGTTTTGGAATTGTTTGTAAGGGTGATTGATTGCAAAACCTTTTCGAAACTTAAGTTGTCGTGGTGATTGTGTTATAATTGCCAAGTGTGGATGCTTTGGAATTGTTTGTAAGTGTGATTGATTGCAAAACCATTTCAAAACTGAAGATATCGTGGTGATTGCGCTATAATTGTTAAGTGTGATTGTTTGGATTTTTGTGTAAGTTTTGATTGATTTCGAAACCCTTTGAAAAGCTGAAAAATGCTGAATTTTGCTGTTTTTCTGCTGCTGTCTGATGTGTACTCGAATATAGCAAGCTGTATTCGAATACAGACATGCTGTTTTTGCCACTGACTTACTGTGTAGTCGAATACAGACTGTTGTATTCGAATACAAACATGTTTTATGTAAGACCCGTAATTTTAAATCCTAAGTTATACAATTTTAGGGTATTTTGTGTTAAATTGCTTAGGCTTTTAATCCAGTTTTCGGTATTTAGTGAGTTAAAGGCCGGAAATATATTTTTGGAAATTGGATTAAAATTATTTGTGGAAGAATAATTTATTTGGGTTTCGAAGAATTTAATTCTGGGAGGTTTTGTTCAAAATATCTCAGGTTGCTGAAAATTGTATTTGACAATTGAGTTGCGACGAGAGTAGATATTTTTATCAAAATAGTTGGAGATGTGAGTGAAGTGATGGATGTGAGAGTTGTTAGATATTTTTTGGTTTAGGTTTAAATTATTATATATATATATATATATATATTATATATAAAGAAAAGGAAAGGAAGGAAATAGAAAGAAAAGAAATATAAAGGAAGGAAAAAGGAAGAAAAGAAAAGGAAAGGAAAGAAAGGAAAGAAAATCCATCTTCTTCCTCTGCCGCGTGACTTTCCCCCCTTCTCCTCCATTTTCGATTTTCTTTGCTTCCTTTAAGTTCGAGAATCGAAACCCATGGCTAGTGGGTGAGAAATATCAAGTTTCCAGCTTCTTCCTCCTTCCCGGATTCGAAAACAGAGTTAGGGATTTCAATACCGTCAAACACACAAACCTCCCCATTTCATCTAGATCTAAGCTTCGTTTCACAAAGAGATAGAAGGGAAAGTTGCTCACTACCACACTACGGTGCTAGGTAACCAACTTTGGAAGCGACATTGCGAGCGGAGGTTTTACCGGATTTGCTCGCGGTACCGTAATCGAACGTTAAAGCCAACGTGAAGGTAAGGGCTCCTTCCAAACTTTTAGTTTGCATTTAGGGACTTACTTGTGGTTGTGTGGAAAAGAATTTGTTTGGGTTGAAGCGTTGATTTGGGGAAAAACGAATTAATGCTTTATGGGTGAAATTCTAATGTGGGGTTTTGGTGATATTGATGAATGTTTCATGGAAAATGAATTTACCTCATTTATGTATGATTTGGAGTAAATGAAATTTGTTGTGTTTGAGTGATGGATTGTGTTGATTTGTGTCGTCGTATTCGACGTGTTCATAATTGATAGTTATAGAATTTGAGATGTGTTTTGTGTGGTTTGTGTGGAAAAATGATCTGTTGTGTTTTGGCGTGAATTGTGTAATAAAGTTGTGAATATGTTTGAGTTTGTTCTGTGTGGAATTTGAAAACTATTAGAGTTAAACGAGTATTAAGAATGGGGAATCTCTTAATGTCTTGTTTACTTAATGTGTGTTTGTTTGTGAAAATCGTTTTAAGTTAAATGAGTATTAAGAATGGGGAATCTCTTAATGTCTTGTTTACTTAATATTTGTTTTGAAAAATAGTTTAAGTTAAAAGAGTATTAAGAATGGGGAATCTCTTAATATTTTTGTTTGCTTAATGTTTGTTGTGAAAATCGTTAAGTTAAATGAGTATTAAGAAAGGGGAATCTCTTAATATCTGCGTTTACTTAATGTCGTCATGAAAATGATTTTGTGGAGAAAAGAATTGTTGTGTTTTGGCGTGAATTATGGAATAAATTTGTGAAAATGTTTGAGTTTGTTCTGTGTGGAATTTGAAAACCATTAGAGTTAAACGAGTATTAAGAATGGGGAATCTCTTAATGTCTTGTTTACTTAATGTGTGTTTGTTTGTGAAAATCGTTTAAATTAAATGAGGATTAAGAATGCGGAATCTCTTAATGTCTTGTTTACTTAATGTGTGTTTGTTTGTGAAAATCGTTTAAGTTAAATGAGTATTAAGAATGGGGAATCTCTTAATGTCTTGTTTACTTAATGTTGGTTTTGGTAATCGTGCAGACCCGTGATAGGTGGCACCTTGGTAAATAGTACTTGGGCCCGTCATAGGCGGTGCATTTTCGATTTACGTTTTTTTTTGTAAATTGTGCAGACCCGTGATAGGTGGCACCTTGGTAAATAGTACTTCGGCCTGTGATAGGTGGTACATTTACAATTTACGTTGTTTTAGTAAACCGTGCAGACCCGTGATAGGTGGCACCTTGCTAAACGATACGGGCCCGTGATAGGCAGTACGTTTATGGTTTACGCTTTTTAGTAAATCGTGCAGACCCGTGATAGGTGGCACCTCAGTAAACAGTACTGACCCGTGATAGGTGGTATGTTTATGATTTACGTTTTTGGTAAATTGTGTTTGTCCGTGAGAGACTACACAGGTGTTTGTCCGTGAGAGACTACACCCTGGTAAATTGTGTTTGTCCGTGAGAGACTGCACAGTTGTTTGTCCGTGAGAGACTACACCCTAGTAAATTGTGTTTGTCTGTGAAAGACTGCACAGGTGTTTGTCCGTGAGAGACTACACCCTGATAAATTGGGTTTGTCCGTGAAAGACTGCACAGGTGTTTGTCCTTGAGAGACTACACCCTGGTAAATGGTGATTTGTTGGTTCATTTTTTCTGTGTGGGGATTGTCGTGTCAAGATGATTCCATATGATTTGTTGGTTCATCTTGTCCGTGTGGGTATTGTGTTATAAGTGCTTAGTGTTATGTATGGAATTGTGTGAAAGCATGTTAGATTGCAAAACTATTTCGAAACTCATGATGTTGATTGTGTTACAAGTGTTAAGTGTTATGATTTGGAATTGTGTGATAGCATGTTGATTGCAAAACTATTTCGGAGTTCATGATGTTGTAGTGATTGTGTTGAAATTGCTAAGTGTTATGTTTGGAATTGTGTGAAAGCATGTTTGATTGCAAAACTATTTTGAAACCCATGATGTTGTAATGATTGTGTTATAAGTGTTAAGTGTTATGATTTGGAATTGTGTGATAGCATGTTGATTGCAAAACTAGTTCGAAGTTCATAATGTTGTAGTGATTGTGTTGAAATTGCTAAGTGTTAAGATTTGGAGTTGTGTATGAATGTGATTGAGTTAGTTTATGAATTTTTGGAAGAATATGCAGGGGAATCGATTTCCGCAATCGATTTGATGAGTTACAGGGACTTCTATAAATTGACAAAATCGATTTTGCCAATCGATTTTGTAATCTGTTTTTCAAAATCCTTTAAGAAATCGATTGGGCCAATCGATTTGTCCAAGACAGGAACTGAGCCAAATTGACAAAATCGATTTTGGAAATCGATTGGCTTTAACACAGGGGCTCAGTTTTTCATTCAATCGATTTCCCCAATCGATTGATTTAAGCCTAGAGTTTAGTTTTCACTAAAAACTTTCAGGAAATCGATTTGCCCAATCGATTGGCTCAGTATAAATTCTGATTTTGAGTTAGATAATCGATTGCTCAATTGATGTATCAATATTTTGGTCAGTTATGTATTACTTGATGGATTGAGAACTTTATTTTGATTTCATTTATATTTGGCAAGTATGATATGAACTTTTAGCATATGGAAAACCCTTTTAAGGTGCATGCTAGGTTGAAAGGTTATTTTGTGAATTTACAGACTTAAATGTTATGTGTTAACTGTTAATTTCGGTTGGTGACCCTTTACAACTATTGTGGAAATCTGGGCTTTGCCCTCAGATGAGAGTCAGGACAATCCTACCGGTTCGTACCCTATGGATGGGAATGTAGAGGGAAATGCCTGACTGGAGCTATGTTTGGAGGATCTTACGGGGCGCGTGGAGATCACTCAGGGCGTTTAGTATTGTTTTGGAGAATGATCAAATTAGGTTCACATAGAGGGAACATATGACTTTCTTTTGAATTGTATTTATTTTAAAACGGAAGACTGTACCTATACTAATATTGTCAGCTTGACATGTTATTATCGATGGGTTACATGTGCCACTTTTTGATGTGTAAATACTTTGGATTCATATTTCGAGAAACTTTTCCACTGCTTGTAAATTTTATGGATTTAAGTATTTATCCAAAGATATTTCCTTATTTATTTCTCTGCTTTATTTTAATTTCTTTCAAAAAAAAAAAAAAAATACACCCTCGCTTTGAAAATCGGGGTGTTACATTTTAGCTGCTAAATGCTGAAACAACCTTGTATTCGAATACAGAGATGCTGTATTCGAATACAACAGTGTTGTTTTGTTAAAAACTTCATTTTTCAACCTTGTTTATGAATGTTTAGCATATGGAGACCCTTTTAAGGTGCATGCTAAGTTGAATCACAAAATCGATTTCTCAATGGATGTGCAAATCGATTGTCCAATCGATTGATTTGAACCTAGAATACAGGTTTCACTATAAACCTTAAAGAAATCGATTTCCCAATCGATTTACTTAATAAAAACTTTTTTTCTGAGTCAGACAATCGATTGCCCAATTGATTCATCAATTGACTGGTCAGTTGATTTATTACTTGAATGATTAAAACCTTATTTTGGGATTTCATTTTTACTTCACAAGTATTATATGAATGTTTAGCATATGGAAACCCTTTTAAGGTGCATGCTAAGTTGAAAGGTTATTTTGTTCATTTAAAAACTTAAATGTTATGTGTTAATTGTTAATTTCGGTTGGTGACCCTTTACACTATTGTGGAAATATGGGCTTTGCCCTCATATGAGAACCAGGACCATCCTACCAGTTTGTACCCTGTCGATGGGAATGTAGTTGAAAACACATGACTGGAGCTGTGTTATGAGGATCCTGCAGGACGCGTGAAAATCACTCGGAATGTATAGTTTTTTGTAGAATGATCAGATTAGGTTGACATATAGGGACTAGATGTCTTTCTTTTGGGATGTGTTTATTTTAATTTGGAAGACTGCACCTATACCGATATTGTCAGCTTGACATTTTATTTTTGATGGGTTCCATGTACCACTTTTAGATGTGTAAATACTTTGGATTCGTATTTCAAAAACTATTCCGCTGCTTGTAAATTATGTTGACTTAATTGTCGTGATGTTATGACTTAAATATTTATCCAAAGGTTTATTTCTCTGTTTTTTCTTAATTTCTTTTGAAAAAAAAACACACTCTAATTGTTAAAAATCGGGGTGTTACATTGTGGTATCAGAGCTTGGGTTTTGATTTCTTTGGGGATGTGGAGCTTTGCTTTTGGATTTCTTTGGGGCTGTGGATCCCTTGGTTTAGGTTATAGGTCAACCTGTAGGTTGGCAGTCGTTATATGATCATGCGTCGGGGTAATTGATCTGAATTGTCAAATCAGGGATAGTTATTATGTTTTGATATAGTCGAAAGCTAGTTTTGGAATTATCTGAAGTGGTGTTGACACTCTTCTTGATGTTGGTTTTGGGGAAACATTACATCCAAGAAGGAACGACGTTACAAAAATGAACGTCAGTAGGGATGATCAAATGGTTGAAGCTACGAATAACATGAATGTTTCCGTAGTTACACAAACAACTGCAAAGACTCTAAAGGATCTAGAAAAGATGGAAAAAGAGATATGTGCTTCTGAGTCAAGAGGATTGGAAGATATTCGTCGTTACCATCCTCCAAAGTTCAAGGGAGATGAGAACTCAGAAAATGTTGATCAGTGGATTCAAGAAGTGAAAAAGATCTTTGAAAAGACGAATTGTCAGGCAGGGTTGAAGCGAATCATGATGTCATGGGAATTATTAAGTGGTTCCAAGGACACAGAGGCTATGTTGTTGATGGTAACTTGAAGATGATGAGTATGGATGGATTAAAGTTAGACTAATAGGCGATTTCATGTAAAGATCTAAGTGGAGAGCTTTTTAAGAAGAGTATTAGATGTTTGCCTAGTAGATTTCAGGATGAGACTGGATGACGTTTGATAATTTCCAAAGAGGTGTGAACATCAAGGAATTGTTGAGAAGATGAGGCTTCCATTTGGAATAGCATTTGGTGCTTAGGTGTCAATGAAAGAGACTGGTATTGAAGTTAAGGGAGCACTGCACATTACGAGTAAATACTCGTTTGGTTAGATAAAATACGCTTTGAGGAATAGTCGATACATTGAGCATTCGAGTTAGACTAGATTCACAACTTGGATTATTAAGTATGAATCTCATGACGAGTATAGGAGTGAAACTATATATTTTTTTGATAAGTGAAAAATCTCTTTGTGGTTTAGTAGATAGTAAGTATGGATAGTGATATTGGATGAATCTATAGACACATAAGTGTGAATTTTGAGCGATGTTCGGAAAAACATAATGAGTTAAGCCTTGATGTATTTAACTCTATGTTACCATTAATTGGAATTTAAAGTATCGAGTATGAGAGAATACTTTGAGAGTCTATTAAAGGATAAAAATTACTAAGAGGATGTTAATATTTTGATAGGTCGGAAAGATTATTCGAGATTTGATTTGGGACCTTAACCTGGTAGATTTCTTTTAGTTGATGATTTAAAATCCACAAGGTTGGATGGAGGACCAAGTAATGCTTAAAACTTTCATAATCGAAGGAGTTGAGGCAGGCAAGTGATAAATAATTCATGTTAAGGATGGAAGTGTTTGGAGATTTTGAGGATCAAATTTTAGAATCCTATTAAATGATAGAAGGTGAAAAAGATAAGATGTAATGAAGGATTTATGATTTAGTTGTTGGTCTTGGGAAATCAAGCGTTGAGATTTAAAATGAGTGTTTTAGTGACTAGATGATCAAAGAAAGGTATGTGGGTCTTTGAGATAATTTACTGCAACATTTATGAGGATGAAGTTATAGATAATTATTTCTTAGGAAATGCTTATGGGGAACGTTTGAGAAACAATTCTTTAGGACGTCCGATTGTTAGGATTCTTTCAGTTTGTATCTCGGTGAAGGTTGAGAAGGAATAAGAATCCAGTGAGTGAACCAAATATTGGAAAATGTGCCAAGAAATTTGTTGGAGCAACACATAGAGATGTAGCTTATGACAATTAAAGATTTAGAAAAGGAATTATCTCACCTATAATTCAGACATTATTATTATAAAGGTATGCCAATGATATAAAGGCATTACTTGAGGTCAAGTCATGGGGGTTGTTATTGTGTTCATCAATCAAAGGAGTTAAACGTTTGTTTGATAAGAAACAATTGAACATGAAATGGAAAAGTTGGTGGGAATACAATGTGTTTGACCTGTCATAATGAATGGATAATCATCAAGTTGCAAAATGAAGGACACATTGAAATTGTGAAGTATCAGAATGAATGTTTGTAGTAGATGTAGGAGAATTATTTTAGAGTTTGCGCATAATTGCGAAGTATGTAAGAAATTTTCTAGTGAAGAGTGAATTTGAGGTTTTAGGCATGAGACAAATGTAGACCTTGATATGTGAATTAAATTCAAGTTGGATTTTGTTGAAAATGTGACTCTTGAGATGAAGTGCTAAACTGAAAAGAAGGTTGTGTGTCCTAAGTAGTATAGTCTTTGGCATGATTTCGAAAATATTTAAGGAAGCTTGGATCACCAAACAAATGTGGGGATAGAATTATTAAAGTTATAATTGGAATAACATACTGAGAAGAACACTACGCTTGACGTAGTTGTAAGACTAAAGAAAAATCGAGGATTTGTGGACAATGTTGAAATTTAGGAGTCCTCGACTGTAGTGAATGTTTTGTGCTCAGTGTGTTGCTGTCATACTTAGTGTTTCGGTTTGGTACCAAATGAATGTTTCGTACCAAGTGGATGCAAATGAGGCTATGTGACATAGCTATGGGAAATTGTACTTCGTCGACATGATCAAAGTTATAGGAAAATAAGGGAAATTCAGTGTGTAAGACCCTTAATTTTAAATCCTAAATTATAAAATTTTTGGGTATTTTGTGTGGAATTTCTTAGACTTTTAGCACAATTTTTGGTATTTAGTGGGTTAAATGTCAAAAATATATTTTTGGAAATTGGATTAAAATTGTTTATCGAAAAATAATTTATTTACGTTGCGAAGAATTTAATATCGTACTGTTTAGTTAAAAATATCACTCGTTGCTGAAAATATCACTCGTTGCAGATAAGTCCTAAATCCCAAAATAATATATAAAATAATTTTTATCATATTCCTATAAAATTTGCAGCGGATAAACAGAATTGTATTTTCAAGAAAATAAAATCTTTTGTAACTAATTTAGGATATCACGTTTCTCAAAATACACATGCACCAATTCAAATTTTATTCCTCAAATAAAACAATTTAATCTCAATAAACTTGATTTAAGTATAATTACTTGATTTAATTCTAAAAACTTATTAGTACTTCTAAGGTTTTCATACAAAAATTTGATTAAAATTAAATAAGTAAAATACAAATTAAAACCCTTATTCCCGGTATCACCTATCAGAGCGGGGTTCCTCCCAAACTTGAACTTCAAGACTCATTAACCTGTAATAACTGCGATTTCGCAAACGCAGGGCCCAGCCAGTCAAACACAAACAACGAAGGAGGTGAGTTTTGAAATCATGTTAATAGTATAATATGAGTAAGAAGAACACGCAAACAATCATAATAGAACCGTATCATAATCACTTTACGATATATCAAAATATTTAATTAAATAGTATCATACTATAACATCAAAGTCACTCAAGTAAAATAATCATCTCATTATAATATGCATCAAATCATCTAATTAATATTACCTTTGAAACACATCAATCACAATAAAACAATCACAAGGAAATGCAATGCTATGCATGAGCTTAGACTCTACTTCACAATGTGGTACCATTCTAACTCTGAAGTACTTGGTTAGGAGGCCATGATACTATGCCACCATCCCGGTGGACGGACAATTCAAATTGGCCCTGTCCTCATAGATCCCCTCAACTCAAAACCCAAGACACATATACGTGATAGTCGAGGTAAACGTGTGTTGCATGGTAGCTCCCGACATTTGGAGTGCTACCTCCAAGTCACCTAGGAATTCCCCACCGGAATACCTCCAAGATCTAACAATCTTGCCTTAAGGCTCGACAGTAGACCGCCACGATCAGGCTCATTCAGTTGTACTTCCCCATAATCACTAGGCTTGTCAGGCCCTACCTATATGATGACAAAATAATCTTCACTTCACAATTCACAATATTTACTTTCTCCCCCCGTTAGCTTAGACTACTCCATTAAGAGCACCATATTTAAGAATCATCACTATCTCATCAAGTATGAGGTACTTCAATATTTTCATCACAGTCTTATAATATCATTAATCATAAATAATCACGATCATCGTATAAACTCATCGCAATTTTATAACATCACTATCATCAATTAAAAATCATCATTATCATCACGTAAGCATATATCAAACCATGCATCCATATTTTATTATCACATCCATTAATTTCATCTAAGCAAACATATACACATTATTTCATTCAACATCCAACATCACAATAATAACAAATATCAACTACCACACAAGTATCAAAAATTAAATCAATCAACACCTTATAAAGATTTCTATTTCACATTTTAATCTCAAAATTCTCATATTTTAAATTAATCAATTTATCTCTCAAAGGGCTACTGCCGTACGTAGCAAGCCCCGGATGAATCGTTGGGAAATACGGTTTTCCCGTTCATCTCACAATATATTATACTCATGAATTCAAACGCTCTCTCACCCCTTACCTTATTTTGAAGCTTTCACACACGAATACGATTCCACGAGCAAACAACCTTTGTTCGTTGACTCTTGGTCCTTCAATCGATCTAACTCGATAGTTTATGGGTAAACGTTAAAAATAAATTATGCGAAGATACTCTAAAAACTAAATTCGAAATTCGGTCAAGGAAAATTACCATAAATCAGAAACTCAATCAATGGATAATATAGCCACTTTTCACACGGTCGTTTTGGCGTTGGTTTCACTCAAATCGGACTTACGGTGAAGAAGAACGATGCAAAATAAGGATTTCTGTAAACGGAGAAATCGGGTATTTTAGGGAGAAATTCGGGTTGTTAAAAATCTGAAAAATTGTGTTTAATTGAATAGATAAATGAGTAAAACAACATACTGAAATTTGGACGAAAGCAGAGAAACTTTTATGGGACAGTTATGGCTCTCCAGTGTCAAACAATAGGTTGTTGTGTTTACTCTTTGGTTCTACGGCTGCCCTTCCAACTCCCTTCCCTTGTTTTGTTTATTTTATATTATTAACAATTAGGGTTCATAGAGTCAACCACATTGGTCTCTTTATTTATATTTTATTATTATTACTTTTATTTTGTTAAAATAAAACTAATAATTATTTAATCTCCTTTTTAACATTCCTCCAAACCCCATTTAATTTTCCAAACATTACTAATATTTTATAAATTAGAGTAATTAAAATAATAAATATATAAAAAAACATATTACTAATAATAGAAACTTTCACATTCAAAATAATCCCTACAATTATACTTATTTCTTAAAATATTCATATTATAACCATACCATCACATTAGAAAATAGTCAAAATTATAAAATAAATAGATATAACAATAATATTTTATGTAAATTACTAAATCATAATAAATATATATATATATATAATCACAATTCAAAAATAAGTATATAAAAACAAAGAAAATCAAACACAATATTACTACGATCTCAAGATTCTATAAATAATTAAAATAAGATATATTTAGAAATAATTAAAATAAGAGATACTTAAAAATGATTAAAATATAAATACGTACACACTTAACATTAGTCAAACATATATGAAAATATCATATCATATTAATTACCAACTCTCATATACACTTAAAATCATATAAAATCTTGTTCTTTAAAATATTACACTAAAATACTTTTATTTTTAGAAAAATATGTAAAATAATAAAGAAAAATATTTATTATTTATATTGCTCATTAAATATAATATCTATCAAACCAGCACATCATAGAAAACATCCATATCACGAAAATTATTCACAAAATTTATCAACATATATTCTAAAATAATTTTAACATCAAATTAATTACTTAAAATTCTATTTAATTAATAAAATAGTTTATTATAAAATTTGGGGTGTTACAATTTCTATCTAAAATACCCGACTTCTTCGTTTGTAGAATTCGTATTTTTCACTGTTCTCCTTCACCATAAGTCCGATTTGAGTGAAACCAACGCCAAAACGACTGTGTGAAAAGTGGCTATATTATCCACTTATTTGTTTTCTAATTTATGGTAATCTTCTTTGATCGGTTTACGAATTTAGTTTTTTTAGAATATCTCCTCATATTTTATTTCTGATGTTTACCCATAAATTGTCGAGTTAGATTGATTGAAGGACAAAGAGTCAATGAACAAAGGTTGTTTGCTCGTGGAATCGTAATCATGTGTGAAAGCGTCAAAATAAGGTAAGGGGTGAAAAAGCGTTTGAATTCATGAATATAATATATTGTGAGATGAACGGGAAAACCGTATTTCCCAACTATTCATCCGTGGCTTGCTACGTACGCCAGTAGCCCTTTGAGAGATAAATTGATTAAATTGAAATATGAGAATTGTGAGATTAAAATGTGAAATAGAAATTTTTATAAGGTGTTTATTGATTTAATTTTCGATACTTGTGTGGTAGTTGATAATTGTTATTATTGTGATGTTGGATGTTGAATGAAATTATGTGTACATGTTTGCTTAGATGAAATTATGTGATGTGATAATAAAATATGGATGCATGGTTTGATATATGCTTACGTGATGATAATGATGATTTTTGATTGATGATAGTGATGTTATAAAATTGTGATGAGTTTATACGATGATCATGATTATTTATGATTAATGATATTATAAAATTGTGATGAAAATATTGAAGTACCCCATACTTGATGAGATAGTGATGATTCTTAAATATGGTGCTCTTAATGGAGTAGTCTAAGCTAACAGGGGGAGAAAATAAATATTGTGAATTTGTGAAGTGGAGATTATTTTGTCATCATATAGGTAGGGCCTGACAAGCCTAGTGATTCTGGGGAAGTACAACTGAATGAGCCTGATCGTGGCGGTCTGCTGTCGAGCCTTAAGGCAAGATTGTTAGACCTTGGAGGTATTCCGGTGGGGAATTCCTAGGTGACTTGGAGGTAGCACTCCAAATGTCGGGAGCTACCATGCAACACACGTTTACCTCGACTGTCACGTATATGTGTCTCGGGTTTTGTGTTGAGGGGATCTATGAGGACAAGGCCAATTTGAATTGTCCGTCCACCGGGATGGTGGCATAGTATCATGGCCTCCTAACCAAGTACTTCAGAGTTAGAATGGTACCAAAGAAAGGGATGTCTAGAGTATAAGAGCATGCACAACATTACTTGATTTGTGTGTTTACTTGATGTTATGGATTGTGTGACACCCTAAATCCCAAAATAATATATATAATAATTTATATCATATTCCTATAAGACTTGCAGCGGATAATTAAAATTATATTTTCAAAAAAATAAAAACTTTTGTAACTAATTTAGGATATCACGTTTCTCAAAGTACACATGCAACAATTCAAATTTTATTACTCAGATAAAACAATTTCATCTTAATGAACTTGATTTAAGTATAATTACTTGATTTAATTCTAAAAACTTACTAGTACTTCTAAGATTTTCATACAAAAATTTGATTCAAATTAAATAAGTAAAATACAAATTAAAACCCTTATTCCCGGTATCACCTATCAGAGCGGGGTTCCTCCCAAACTTGAACTTCAAGACTCATTAACCTGTAATAACTGCGATTTCGCAAACGCAGGGCCCAACCAGTCAAACACAAACAACGAAGGAGGTGAGTTTTGAAATCATGTTAATAGTATAATATGAGTAAGAAGAACACGCAAACAATCATAATAGAACCGTATCATAATCACTTTACGATATATCAAAATATTTAATTAAATAGTATCATACTATAACATCAAAGTCACTCAAGTAAAATAATCATCTCATTATAATATGCATCAAATCATCTAATTAATATTACCTTTGAAACACATCAATCACAATAAAACAATCACAAGGAAATGCAATGCTATGCATGAGCTTAGACTCTACTTCACAATGTGGTACCATTCTAACTCTGAAGTACTTGGTTAGGAGGCCATGATACTATGCCACCATCCCGGTGGACGGACATTTCAAATTGGCCTTGTCCTCATAGATCCCCTCAACTCAAAACCCGAGACACATATACGTGACAGTCGAGGTAAACGTGTGTTGCATGGTAGCTTCCGACAATTGGAGTGCTACCTCCAAGTCACCTAGGAATTCCCCACCGGAATACCTCCAAGGTCTAACAATCTTGCCTTAAGGCTCGACAGTAGACCGCCACGATTAGGCTCATTCAGTTGTACTTCCCCATAATCACTAGGCTTGTCAAGCCCTACCTATGTGATGACAAAATAATCTTCACTTAACAATTCACAATATTTACTTTCTCCCCCCGTTAGCTTAGACTACTCCATTAAGAGCACCATATTTAAGAATCATCACTATCTCATCAAGTATGAGGTACTTCAATATTTTCATCACAGTCTTATAATATCATTAATCACAAATAATCACGATCATCGTATAAACTCATCACAATTTTACAACATCACTATCATCAATCAAAAATCATCATTATCATCACGTAAGCATATATCAAACCATGCATCCATATTTTATTATCACATCCATTAATTTCATCTAAGCAAACATATACACATAATTTCATTCAACATCCAACATCACAATAATAACAAATATCAACTACCACACAAGTATCGAAAATTAAATCAATCAACGACTTATAAAAATTTCTATTTCACATTTTAATCTCACAATTCTCATATTTCAAATTAATCAATTTATCTCTCAAAGGGCTACTGCCGTACGTAGCAAGCCCCGGATGAATCGTTGGGAAATACGGTTTTCCCGTTCATCTCACAATATATTATACTCATGAATTCAAACGCTCTCTCACCCCTTACCTTATTTTGAAGCTTTCACACACGAATACGATTCCATGAGCAAACAACCTTTGTTCGTTGACTCTTGGTCCTTCAATCGATCTAACTCGATAGTTTATGGGTAAACGTTAAAAATAAATTATGAGAAGATACTCTAAAAACTAAATTCGAAATTCGGTCAAGGAAAATTACCATAAATCAGAAACGCAATCAATGGATAATATAGCCACTTTTCACACGGTCGTTTTGGCGTTGGTTTCACTCAAATCGGACTTACGGTGAAGAAGAACGGTGCAAAATAAGGATTTCTGTAAACGGAGAATTCGGGTATTTCAGGGAGAAAATCGGGTTGTTAAAAATCTGAAAAATTGTGTTTAATTGAATAGATAAATGAGTAAAACAACATACTGAAATTTGGACGAAAACAGAGAAACTTTTCTGGGACAGTTATGGCTCTCCAGTGTCAAACGATAGGTTGTTGTGTTTACTCTTTGGTTCTACGGCTGCCCTTCCAACTCCCTTCTTTTGTTTGTTTTATATTTTTAACAATTAGGGTTCATAGAGTCAACCCCATTGGTCTCTTTATTTATATTTTACTATTATTATTTTTATTTTATTAAAATTAAACTAATAATTATTTAATCTCCTTTTTAATATTCCTCCAAACCTCATTTAGTTTTTCAAACATTAGTAATATTTTCTAAATTAGAGTAATTAAAATAATATATAAAAAAAACATATTACTAATAATAGAAACTTTCACATTCAAAATAATCCCTACAATTATACTTATTTCTCAAAATATTCATATTATAACAATACCATCATATTAGAAAATAGTCAAAATTATAAAATAAATAGAGATAACAATAATATTTTATGTAAATTACTAAATCATAATAAATATATATATAAAATCACAATTCAAAAATAAGTATATAAAAACAAAGAAAATCAAACACAATATTACTACGATCTCAAGATTCTATAAATAATTAAAATAAGATATATTTAGAAATAATTAAAAAAAGATACTTAAAAATGATTAAAATCTAAATATGTACTCAAACATGTAAGAAAATATCATATTAATTACCAACTCACATATACACTTAAAATCATATAAAATCTTGTTCTTTAAAATATTACACTAAAATACTTTTATTTTTAGAAAAATATGTAAAATAATAAAGAAAAATATTTATTATTTATATTGCTCATTAAATATAATATCTATCAAACCAGTACATCATAGAAAACATCCATATCACGGAAATTATTCACAAAATTTATCAACATATATTCTAAAATAATTTTAACATCAAATTAATTATTTAAAATTCTATTTAATTAATATAATAGTTTATTATAAAATTTGGGGTGTTACAAAGTGACGGAAGGTGATGTGGAAATAATGATTCTACAAATATCTAAAATATCTAAAATATCTAGATGCTTAGATAGTTGTTTGGTTATAAGCACTATATATGTATATATATATGTGTGTGTGTGTGTGTGTGTGTGAGAAGAAAGAAAAGAAAAGGAAAGAATATGGAAGAAAGGAAAAACAATGGAAAAGGAAAAAAAGAAAGAAAATGTAACATTTCTTTGCTGTTGCCTCGCGATCCCGTCTTCTTCTTCCTTCTTTTCTTTCATTTTCCTTGCTTCTTTTAGTTCAAGAAAAGAAACCCAAGGTTTAGTGGGTGAGAAAGAACAAATTTCCAGCTACATCCTTCTTCTCGGATTCGAAAACTGGGTTTGTGATTTCAAAACCGTCAATCTCAAACCTCCACGTTTCTTCTAGATCTAAGCTTCGTTTCGTGAAGAGATAGAAGGGAAAGTTGCTAACCTCCATGCTACGGTGCTAGGGAACTAAATTTGGAAGCGACGTCGCGAACAGAGATTTTATCGGAATTACTCGCGGTACGATAATCGCTCGTTAAAGCTATCTTTAAGGTAAGGGCTACTTCCAAAATTTAAGTTTGCATTTAGGGACTTATCTGTGGTTGTGTGGAAAAGAATTTTGTTAGGGTTGAAGTGTTGATTTGGAGAAAATGAATTTAATACTTTTATGGGTGAAATTCTAATGTTGGGTTTTGGTGATATTGATGAGTGTTTCATGGAAAATGAATTTAACTCATTTATGTATGATTTAGATGAAATGAAATTTGATGTGTTTGAGTGGAGGGTTGTGATGAATTGTGTTTGTCGTATTTGACGAGTTCATAATTAACACTTATAAATTTTGAGATGTGTTTGTGTGGATTTTGTGGAAAAATGAACTGATGTGATTTGGTGTGAATTGTGGATTGAATTTGAGAATATGTCTGAGTATGCTCTGGGGGGAATTTGAAAGTCATTAGAGTTAAACGAGCATTTAAAATGGGGAATCTTTTAATATCTGTGTTTACTTAATGATTGTCGTGAAAATTGTTAGAGTTAAATGAGTATTAAAAATGGGGAATCTTTTAATATCTGCATTTACTTAACGATTGTCGTGGATAGAGTCAGAATATGCTCATGCATTTCTTTTCTGGTAAATCATGCAGACCCGTGATAGGTGGTACATCGGTAAATAGTACTTCGGCCTGTGATAGGAGGTACATTTACGATTTACGTTTTTGGTAAATCGTGCTGACCTGTGATAGGTGGCACCTCGGTAAATAGTACTTCGGCCTGTGATAGGCGGTACATTTACGATTTACGTTTCCTTTTAGTAAATCTTGCTGACCCATGATAGGTAGCACCTCAGTAAACAGTATTGGTCTGTGATAGGCGGTACATTTACGATTTATGCTTTTTAGTAAATTGTGCAGACCCGTGATAGGTGGCACCTCGGTAATTTAGTGCTTCGGCCTGTGATAGGCGGTACAATTATGATTTACGGCCCTTCGAAGAGAGTTTTGGTTTGGAAATCCAAGTCCATGCATTTTGGCATATATGCATTGCATTAGGGTTCTTGGCACACGAGTCGTGTGTGATTCAAGATTATGATTGAGTGTTTGAACTCAAGTTGTCGTGGTGATTGTGCTATAATTGCTAAGAGTTATGTCTGGGAATTGTGTGTGAGTATGATTGATTGCAAAACCTTTTCGAACTTAAGTTATCGTGGTAAGTGTGTTATAATTGTCAAGTGTGGATGTTTTGGAATTGTGTGTAAGTGTGATTGATTGCAAAACTATTTCGAAACTCAAGATGTCGTGGTGATTGTGTTATAATTGCTAAGTGTTATGTTTTAGAATTGTGTGTAATTGTGATTCATTCAGTTTATGTAATTTTAGAAAAACATCAGAAAAAAATCGATTTCCTAATCGATTATGTTAAAATGTAATACCAGCTTAATCGACTGCCTAATCGATTATTACGTTTCTTGTTTTCTTGAATCTTGAAAATATATTGAACTGATCGATTTGCCAATCGATTTGGCTTGTTACAGTAGCTCAGTTATTTATTTCAATCGATTATTCAATCGATTTCTTTAATCACAGGACACAGGTCTGATAAAACCATTTAAGAAATTGATTTCCCAATCGATTAAATCAGCAAAACCTTTGTTCTATGAATCACAAAATCGATTTCCCATTCGATTAAATCAGCAAAATCTTTGTTCTGTGAATCACAAACTCGATTTCCCAATCGATTAAATCAGCAAAATCTTTGTTTTGTGAATCACAAAATCAATTTCTCAATGGATGTGCAAATCGATTGTCCAATCGATTGATTTAAACCCAGAATACAGGTTTCACTATAAACCTTTAAGAAATCGAATTCTCAATCGATTTACTTAGTAAAAACTTTTATTCTGAGTCAGACAATCAATTGCCCAACTGATTCATCAATTGACTGGTCAGTTGATTTATTACTTGAATGATTAAAACCTTATTTTGGGATTTCATTTTTACTTGACAAGTATTATATGAATGTTTAGCAAATGGAAACCCTTTTAAGGTGCATGCTAAGTTGAAAGGTTATTTTGTGCATTTAAAAACTTAAATGTTATGTGTTAATTGTTAATTTCGGTTGGTGACCCTTTACACTATTGTGGAAATCTGGGCTTTGCCCTCATATGAGAACCAGGACCATCTTACCGGTTCGTACCCTGTGGATGGGAATGTAGTTGGAAACACCTGACTGGAGCTATGTTAGGAGGATCTTGCGGGGCGCGTGAAGATCACTCACGATGCATAGGTTTTTGTAGAATGATCAGATTAGGTTGATGTATAGGGACTAGATGTCTTTCTTTTGGATTGTGTTTATTTTAAATTGGAAGAATGTACCTATACCAATATTGTTAGCATGACATTTTATTTTCGATGGGTCCCATGTACCACTTTTTAATGTGTAAATACTTTGGATTTGTATTTCAAAAACTACTCCGCTGCTTGTAAATTATGTCGACTTAATTGTCGTTGTGTTATGACTTAAATATTTATCCAAAGGTATTTCCTTATTTATTTCTTTGTTTTATGAATTTGTTTTGAAAAAAAATACACTCTCGCTGTTAAAAATCGGGTGTTACATTGTGGTATCAGACCTTTGGTTTAGATTTCTTTGGGGCTGTGAAGTTTTTGGTTATAGATTATAGGTCAAACTATAGGTTGAGAGTCGTTATCTGATCATGCGTCGGGGTAATTGGTCTGAGTTGTCAGACCAGGGATAGTTATCATGTGTTGATATATTCAGAAGTTAGTTTTGGAATTATCCGAAATGGTGTTAACACTCTTCTTGATGTTGGTTTTGGGGAAACACTACCTCCAAGAAGGAACGACGTGACCTGAATGAACATCAGTAGGGATGATCAAATAGTTGAAGCTACGTATAACATTAACGTTTCCGTTGTTGCACAGACAGCTGCAAAGACTTTGTGAGATCTGGAAAAGCGGGAAAGAGCGACCTATGCTAGTGCATCAAGGGGATTGGAAGGTTCTCGTTGTTACCATCCTCCAAAGTTCAAGGGTGATGAGAACTCAGAAAAAGCTGATTAGTGGATTCAAGAAGTGGAAAAAGATCTTCGAGATGATGGATTGTCAGGCAGAGTTGAAGCAAATCATGACGGCATGGAATTTATGAAATGGTTCCAAGGACACAGAAGCTATGTGTTGGTGTTAACTTGAAGATAATGTGTATGGATGGATTAACATTAGACTAATAAGGGATTTCAAGTAAAGATCTAAGTGGAAGACTTTTACTAAGAAAAGTATTAGATGTTTTCCTGGTAGATTTCAGCATGAAACTAGATGAAGTTTGATAATTGTTAAAAAGATGTGAACATCATGGAAATGTTGAGAAGACAAGGCTTCCTTTTGGAATACAATTTGGTGCTTAGGTATCCAATAAGAGACTTGTATTCAAGTTAAGGGGCACTCCACGTTAGGGGTAAATACCACCTTGGTTAGATAAAGTACACTTTGAGGAATAGTCGATACCTTGAGGGGTAAAGTGGAGCATCCGAGTTAATCTAGCTTTGAGACTTAGATTGACAAGTATGAATCTCATGACGATTACAAGAGTGAGAATATATATTTTGTTGATAAGTGTAACACCTCGTTTTTCAAAGCGAGGGTGTATTTTTTTTTTTCAAAAGAAATTAAAATACAACAGAGAAATAAATAAGGTAAAACCTTTGGATAAATAATTAAGTCATTAAAATTTACAAGCAGCGGAAATGTTTTTCGAAATTTAAATCCAAAGCATGTCCTGATGTCAACAATAGTACAGGTACATCCTTTCAACTTAACATAAAGGTAGCACAAAAGAAAGACACATGTGTCCTGAGTGACAACCTAGTCTGATCATTCTATACATAACAAAAAAACTATACGCCTTGAGTAATCTCCACGCGCCCCGTGAGATTCTCCTAACGTAGCTCCAATCAAGCACTCCCATCCACATTCCCGTCCGGAGGGTACGAACCGGTGGGATCATCCTGACTCTCATCTGAGGGCAAAGCCCAGATTTCCACAATAGTTGTAAAGGGTCACCAACCGAAATTAATAGTTAACACATAACATTTAAGTTTTTAAATGCATAAAATATCCTCTCAACTAAGCATGCACCCTAAAAAGATTTTTCCATATGCGAAAAGTTCATATAATGTTTGCCAAGTAAAATTGAAATCAAATAGAGTTCTCAATCCATCAAGTAATACACAACTGAACAAAACATTGATAAATTAATTGAGCAATCAATTATCGAACTCAAAATAAGCATTTCTACTAAGCCAATCGATTGGGAAATCGATTGAATGGATAACTGAGCCCCTGTATTAAAGCCAATCGATTTCCTGAAGGTTTTTAGTGAAATTTGAACTCTGGGCTTAATTCAATCGATTGGGCAAACGATTGACAGCATAACTGAGCCCCTGACTTAATGCCAATCGATTTCCAAATCGATTTTGTCAAATTAGAGAAGTTCCTGTAACTCATCAAATCGATTGGGAAATCGATTTACCTATATATTCTTTCAAAAATTCATAAACTAACTCAATCACATTCATACATAATCCCAAATCTTAACACTTAGCACTGATAACGCAAACGCTACAACATGAGTTTCGAAATAGTATTGCAATCAAACATGCTATCACCAAATTCTAAAACATAACACTTAACACTTATGACACAATTACTACAACATCATGGTTTTCGAAATAGTATTGCACTCAAACATGCTATCACCAAATTCCAAAACATAACACTTAACACTTATGACACAATCACTACACAGACAAAAAGAACCAACAATTCACAATTTAACAGGGTGTAGTCTCTCAAGGACAAACACCTGTGCAGTCTCTCACGGACAAACATCTGTGCAGTTTCTCACGGACAAACATCTGTGCAGTCTCTCACGGACAAACACAACTCACCAAGAAACGTTAGTCGTAAACATACCACCTATCACGGGTCAGTACTATTTAACGGGGTGCCACCTATCACGGGTCAGCACAACTTACCAAACGTAAATCGTAAACGTACCACCTATCACGAGTCAGTACAGTTTACCGAGGTGCCATCTATCACGGTTCAGCACAACTTACCAAACGTAAATCGTAAACGTACCACCTATCTCGGGTCAGTACAGTTTACCGAGGTGCCACCTATCATGGGTCAGCATAACTTACCAAAAAGCGTAAACCATAAACGTACTGCCTATCACGAGCCCGTACCGTTTACCAAGAAGCCACCTATCACGGGTCAGCATGATTTACTAAAACAAACATAAGTAAACAAGACATTAAGAGATTCCCCATTCTTAATTCTCATTTAACTTACACGATTTTCCAAAACAAACATTAAGTAACCAAGACATTAAGAGATTCCCCATTCTTAACACCCAGTTAACTTAAACGATTTTCAAAACAACATTAAGTAACCAAGACATTAAGAGATTCCCCATTCTTAACGCCCAGTTAACTTAACCGATTTTCAAAATAAAATTAAGTAAATAAGTCATTAAGAGATTCCCCATTCTTAATACTTTTTTAACTCAAAAGATTTTCAAAACAAATATTAAGTAAACGAGACATTAAGAGATTCCCCATTCTTAATTCTCATATAACTTAAACGATTTTCCAAAACAAACGTTAAGTAACCAAGACATTAAGAGATTCCCCATTCTTAACGCCCAGTTAACTTAACCGATTTTCAAAATATAATTAAGTAAATAAGTCATTAAGAGATTCCCCATTCTTAATACTTTTTTAACTCAAAAGATTTTCAAAACAAATATTAAGTAAACGAGACATTAAGATATTTCCCATTCTTAATTCTCATTTAACTTAAACGATTTTCCAAAACAAACGTTAAGTAACCAAGACATTAAGAGATTCCCCATTCTTAACGCCCAGTTAACTTAAACAATTTTCAAAACAACATTAAGTAACCAAGACATTAAGAGATTCCCCATTCTTAACGCCGAGTTAACTTCATCGATTTTCAAAACAACATTAAGTAAATAAGTCATTAAGAGATTCCCCATTCTTAATACTTATTTAACTTAAATGATTTTCAAAACAAATATTAAGTAAACAAGACATTAAGAGATTCCCCATCCTTAATGCCCAGTTAACTTAAACAATTTTCAAAACAACATTAAGTATCCAAGACATTAAGAGATTCCCCATTCTTAACGCCCAGTTAACTTAAACGATTTTCAAAACAACATTAAGTAAATAAGTCATTAAGAGATTCCCCATTCTTAATATTTATTTAACTTAAACAATTTTCAAAACAAATTTTAAGTAAACGAGACATTAAGAGATTCCCCATTCTTAATTCCCATTTAACTTAAACGATTTTCACCAACAAACACACATTAAGTAAACAAGACATTAAGATATTCCCCATTCTTAATACTCATTTAACTTAATGGTTTTCAAATTCCACACAATGCAAACTCAAACATATTCACAAATTTATTACACTATTCACGCCAAAACACGACAATTCATTTCTCCACAAAATCATTTTTACGACGACATAAAGTAAACGCAGATATTAAGAGATTCCCCATTCTTAATACTCATTTAACTTAAACGATTTTCACAAACTCACATTAAGTAAACGAGACGTTAAGAGATTCCCTATTCTTAATACTCGTTTCACTTAATGGTTTTCAAATTCCAAACAAAACAAACTCAAACATACCTTCACATTCAATCCATAATTCACACCAAAACACATCAATCCACAAACATCAAGTATGAACACGCCGAATACGACGACACAAATCAACACAATCCATCACTCAAACACAACAAGTTTCATATTCTCAAAATCATACATAAATGGGTTTAAAATTCATTCTCCACAAAAAATTACTTTAACCCTAACCAAATTCTTTTCCACACAACCACAAGTAAGTCCCTAAATGCAAACTAAAAGTTTGGAAGGAGCCCTTACCTTCACGTTAGCTTTAACGTCTATTTACAGCACCGCGAGCAAATCCGGTAAAATCTCCGCTCGCAACGCCGCTTCCAAAGTTGGTCCCCTAGCACCGTAGCGTGGTAGTGAGCAATTTTCCCTTCTATCTCTTTGCGAAACGAAGCTTAGATCTAGGTGAAACGGGAAGGCTTGTGTTTGACGATTTTGAAATCCCTAAACCGTTTTTCTTTGTTTTCGGATCAAAGAGGAAGAGTGAAGCTGAGAAAACCTTGCTCTCTTATCCACTAATCCTTGGGTTTCTATTCTTGAAGTCAAAGAACGAAAAAGGAAGCAAAACCAACGAATGAAGAAAAAGGGAGAAGGTGGCGTGAGCGCGGGCAGAGGAAGAAGAAGAGAAATGTTTCTTTCTCTCTCTTTTGTCTTTCTTTCCTTCTTATTTCCTTTCTTTCTAGTTCCTTTTCTTTCTTTTCTACCTCTTTTCCTTTTCCCTCCAAACAAACAAACATATATATATATATATATATATTAATTATAACTTAACAAATATCTAGATATTTATTAAAATTACAATTTCACCCATAACCTCTCCAAACCACTTTTTGTCAAAAATATCTACTATTGTCGCAACTCGATTGACAGATACAATTTTTAGCAACCCAAGATATTTTTAACGAAATTCTCTAGAATAAAATTCTTCGTAAAAGATCCACAACAGTTAATTTAATTTATTTATCGACGAACAATTTTAATCGGGGTATCAAAATATATTTTTGGGCATTTAAGCTCACAAAATATTAATAACTTGGCTAAAAAGCCTCCGAGTTCAATACCCAAAATACACTAAAATACATAAAGTGTAATTTAAAATTATGGGTCTTACAATAAGTGACAAATCTCTTTGTGGTTTAGGAGATAGTAAGTATGGATAGTGATATTGGATGAAACTATAGACACGTAAGTGTGAATTTAGAGCGATGTTCGGAAAAACATAATGAGTTAAGCGTTGATGTATTGAACTCTATGTCACCATTAAGTGGAATTTGAAGTATCGAGTACGAGAATACGTTGAGATTGCGGTGATATAAGTTTTGAGAGTCTATTAAAGGATTGAAATTACAAAGAGGATGTTAATATTTTGATAGGTCTGAAGGATTAATTGAGATTTGATTTAGGACCCTAAGATGGTTGATTTATTTAGTTGATGATTTAAAGTCCACAAGGTTGATTGGAGGACCAAGTAATGCTTAAAACTTTTATAATCGAATGAGTTGAGGCGGTAAGTGATAAAAAATTCATGTTAAGGATGGATGTGTTTGGAGATTTTGAGGATCATATTTTAGAATCCTATTAAATGATAGAAAGTGAAAAAGAAGATATGTGACGAATGATTTATGATTTAGTTGTTGGTCTTCGGAAATCAAGTGTTGAGATTTAAACTGAGTGTTGTAGTGACTAGATGAACAATGAAAGGTGTGTGGGTCTTTGAGATATTTTACTGCAAAATTTATGAGGATGAAGTTGTAGATAATTATTTCTTAGGAAATGCTTATGAAGAACGTTTGAGAAATAATTCTTTAGGACGTTCGATTGTTAGGATTCTTTCAGTTTGTATCTCGGTGAAGGTTGAGAAGGAATAAGAATCCAGCGAGTGAACCAAATATTGGAAAATATGCCAAGAAATTTGTTGGAGCAGCACATAGAGATGTAGCTTGTGACAATTAAAGATTCAAGAAAGGAATTTTCTCAATATAATTCAGACATTATTATTATAAAGGTATGCCAATGATATAAAGGCATTACTCGAGTGCATGTCATGGGAATTGTTATTGTGTTCGTCAATCAAAGGAGCAAAATGTTTGTTTGATAGGGAACAATTGAACATGAAATGGAAAAGTTTGGTGGGAATTAGTAAGCCTTGATTTATTGGAATCACTATAATGAAGATGTATCAAGGTTCGAGGTAGAAATTTAAGGTTTGTATAAATGGAAAAGTCACGGAGTGAATACAATGCGTTTGACCTGTCATCATGAAAGGATAATCATCAAGTTGCAAATGAAGGACACATTGAAATTGAGAAGTATCAGAATGAATGTTGGAAGTAGATGCAGGAGAATTATTATTGAGTTTGCGCATAATTGCGATGTAAGAAATTTTCTAGTGAAGTGTGAATTTGAGGTTTTAGGCATGAGACTAATGTTGAGCTTGATATGTGAATTAAATTCAAGTTGGATTTTGTTGGAAATGTGACTCTTGAAATGAAGTGCAAAACTGTAAAAAGGTTTTGTGTCCTAAGTAGTATAGTCTTGGGCTTGATTCCGAAAATAATTGAGGAAGCTTGGATTACCAAATTGATGTGGGGATAGAATTATTAAAGTTATAATTGGACTAACATACTGAAAAGAACACTACGGTTGACATTGTTGTAAGACTAAAGAAAAATCGAGGATTTGTGGATAATGGAGAAATTTAGGAGTCCTCAACTGTAGTGATTGTTTTGTGCTCAGTGTGTTGGTGTCATACTTAGTGTTTCAGTTTGTTACCAAATCGATCTTTTGTACCAAGTGGATGCAAATGAGGCTATGTACATAGCAATGGGAAATTGTACTTCGTCGACAAGATCAAAGTTATATTAAAATAAGGGAAACTCAGTGGACTTTGAGAAGATTGTTGACTGCTTGTACATTAGGATAACCTCAGTTGTAAGTTGCAAGGAGCGCTATTACAATTCGGTTAAGATAGTCTAAGCCATTATCATGGTTGTTGGTTATTTATTCACAAATTGAGGGATTGATCATCTGTAATCTCTTGTTGATTGTAGAAAAAATCATGTTGAATGGAATGGACGAGCCTTACCGACTATGGATGTGTGTAGAGTTATTAAGCACCCTATGAAAAGGGGTAGGCAACACTTTCTTCGAGAAGGCCGGGTGAAACAAGTTGTGATTGCTATGTTGAATTCGAGTACAAACCAAGTGTGGAATGTTACTTGTACTTTAAGTTTCGAGGACGAAACTAATTTTAGGGGGGTAGTAATGTAAGAGCCTTAATTTTAAATCCTAAATTATACAATTTTTGGGTATTTTGTGTGGAATTTCTTAGACTTTTAGCCCAGTTTTTTGTATTTAGTGGGTTAAATGCCAAAAATATATTTTTGGAAATTGGATTAAAATTATTTATCGAAAAATAATTTATTTACGTTGCGAAGAATTTAATATCGGACAGTTTAGTTAAAAATATCACTCGTTGTTGAAAATAGATCTGTCATTTGAGTTGCGACGAGAGTAGATATTTTTATCAAAATGGTTTGAGAAGTGACGGGAGGAAAGGAAAGGAAAAACAATGGAAGACAGGAAAAAAAAGGAAAGGAAAGAAAATGGAAGAAAGGAAAAACAATGGAAAAGGAAAAAAAGAAAGAAAACATAACATTTCTTTGTTGTTGCCTCGCGATCCCGTCTTCTTCTTTGTTTTTTTATTCCATTTTCGTTGCTTCTTTTAGTTCAAGAAAAGAAACCCAAGGTTTAGTGGGTGAGAAAGAACAAATTTCCAGCTTCTTCCTTCTTCTCGGATTCGAAAACGGTGTTAGTGATTTCAAAACCGTCAATCACAAACCTCCACTTTTCTTCTAAATCTAAGCTTCGTTTCGCGATGAGATAGAAGGGAAAGTTGCTCACCTCCATGATACGGTGCTAGGGAACTAAATTTGGAAGCGACGTCACGAACAGGGATTTTATTAGAATTACTCGCGGTACGGTAATCGCTCGTTAAAGTTATCGTTAAAGTAAGGGTTCCTTCCAAACTTTTAGTTTGCAGTTAGGAACTTATCTGTGGTTGTGTGGAAAAGAATTTTGTTAGGGTTGAAGTGTTGATTTGGAGAAAATAAATTTAATACTTTTATGGGCGAAATTTTAATGTTGGGTTTTGGTGATATTAATGAGTGTTTCATCGAAAATGAGTTTAACTCATTTATGTATGATTTTGAGGAAATGAAATTTGATGTGTTTGAGTGGTGGGTTGTGATGATTTTTGTTTGTCGTATTTGACATGTTCATAATTAACACTTATAAATTTTAAGATGTGTTTGTGTGTGTAAGA
Source organism: Cicer bijugum (assembly GCA_037974875.1). Lineage (NCBI taxonomy): Eukaryota > Viridiplantae > Streptophyta > Magnoliopsida > Fabales > Fabaceae > Cicer > Cicer bijugum. Next base: position 6,848,063 of record JBBPBT010000183.1, read on the forward strand.
CCCATAATTTTAAATTACACTTTATGTATTTTAATGGATTTTGGTATTGAACTCAGAGGCTTTTTAGCCAAGTTATTAATATTTTGGGAGCTTAAATGACCAAAAATATATTCTGAAGCCCGACTAAAATTACTCGTCGATAAATAAATTAAATTCACTGCGGTGAATCTTTTACGAAGAATTTAATTCTGGGGAGTTTGGTTAAAAATACCTCGAGTTGCTATAAATTGTATCTGTCAATTGAGTTGCGATGATAGTAGATATTTTTAACAAAAAAGTTGTTTGGAGAGGTTATGGGTGAAAAGGTAATTTTAATAAATATCTAGATATTTTGAGATATTTGTTAAAAGTATTTAATATTTATAAATATATATTTGTTTGGAGGGAAAAGAAAAGGAAATCGAAAGGAAAGAAAAGGAAATAGAAAGAAAAGAAAATAGAAAGAAAAGAAAATAGAAGAAAGGAAAAACCAAAGAAAACAAAACTCTTCTTCCTCCTCCATCCTCGTGAACTTCTTCTTCTTCCTCCTTTCTTCTTCTTTTTTTCCTTGCATTCTTTTCCTTATTTTGCTTCAAGAAAAGAAACCAAAGGCTTGGTGGGTGAGAGAGCAAACAATTTCTCAGCTTCATTCTTCGTCTTTTATTTGAAAACGAAGAAAAATGGTGTTAGGGATTTCCAAACCTTCGAACGCAAACCTTCACTTTTCATCTAGATCTAAGCTTTGTTTCGCGAAGAGATAGAAGGGAAAGTTGCTCACCTCAACGCTACGGTGCTGGTGAACTAACGTTGGAAGCGACGTCGCGAGCGGAGATTATACCGGATTTACACGCGGTACCGTAATCGCACGTTAAAGCTAACGTTAAGGTAAGGGCTCCTTCCAAACTTTTAGTTTGCATTTAGGGACTTATCTGTTGTTGTGTGGAAAAGAATTTTGTTAGGGTTGAAGTGTTGATTTGGGGGAAAATGAATTTAACTCATTTATGTATGATTTTGAAGAAATGAAATTTGATGTGTTTGAGTAGTGGGTTGTGATGATTTGTGTTTGTCGTATTTCACGTGTTCATCATTAATACTTATAAATTTTGAGATGTGTTTGTGTGGATTTTGTGGAAAAATGAATGGATGTGATTTGGTGTGAATTGTGAATTGAATTTGAGAATATGTCTGAGTATGTTCTGTGTGGAATTTGAAAATCAATAGAGTTAAACGAGTATTAAAAATCGGGAATCTTTTAATATCTCTGTTTACTTAATGTTGTTGTGAAAATCATTAGAGTCAAACGAGTATTAAAAATGGGGAATCTTTTAATATCTTTGTTTACTTTATGTTTGCAGTGAAAATCGTTAGAGTTAAATGACTATTAAGAATGAGGAATCTCTTAATATCTACGTTTACTTAATGATTGTCGTGAAAAAATTGTTAGAGTTAAAAGAGTATTAAAAATTGGGAATCTTTTAATATATGCATTTACTTAACGATTGTCGTGGATAGAGTCAGAGTATGCTCATGCATTTCATATTTGGTAAGTCGTGCAGACCCGTGAAAGGTGGCACCTCGGTAAATAGTACTTCAGCCTGTGATAGGCGGTACATTTACGATTTACGTTTCTTTTTTGTAAATCGTGCAGACCCATGATAGGTGGCACCTCGGTAAACAGTACTGGTCTGTGATAGGCAGTACGTTTATGATTTACGCATTTTAGTAAATCGTGCAGACCCGTGATAGCTGGCACCTCGGTAATTTAGTACTTCGGCCTGTGATAGGCGGTACGATTATGATTTACGGCCCTTCGAGGAGGGTTTTGGTTTGGAATTCCGGGTCTATGCATTTTGGCATATACGCATTGCATTAGGGTGCTTGGCACACGAGTCGTGTTTGATTCAGGATTATGATTGAGTGTTTGAACTTGAGATGTCGTGGTAATTGCGTTGTAATTGCTAAGTGTTATGTTTTGAAATTGTGTGTAAATGTGATTGATTGCAAAACTATTTCAAAACTCAAGTTGTCGTGGCGAATGTGTTGAAATCACTAAGTGTTATGTTTTGAAATTGTGTGTAAGTGTGATTGATTTCAAAACTATTTCGAGACTCAAGATGTCGTGGTAATTGTGTTGTGATTGCTAAGTGTTATGTTTTGGAATTGTGTGTTGTGTGTAACTGTGATTGATTCAGTTTATGTAGTTTAGAAAAACTTCAGAAAAATCGATTTGCCAATCGATTTGGCTTGTCACGGTAGCTCAACTTTTTATCAAAATCGATTTTCCAATCGATTAGGCATGTTATAGGAGCTCAGCTATTTATCAAAATCGATTTGCCAATTGATTTGGCATGTTACAGGGGCTCAACTATTTATCAAAATCGATTTACCCATCGATTTGGCATGATACAGGGGCTCAGCTATTTAATAAATCGATTTCCCAATCGATTGCCCAATCGATTGATTTAAACCCAGAATACAGGTTTCACTAAAAACCTTTAAGAAATCGATTCCCCAATCGATTTGCTTAGTAGAAACTTTTATTCCGAGTCAAACAATCGATCGCCCAATTGATTCATCAATTGATTGGTCAGTTGATTTATTACTTGATTGTTTAAAACCTTATTTTGATTTCATTTTTACTTGGCAAGTATTATATGAACGTTTAGCATATGGAAAACCCTTTTCCTAACAAGTAATTTCATGTTTCATTTACTCACTTAGGTAGAAATTTAGGATCCATTGCACAATCAGAGTAAGCAGATAATATACAGTAAATTTGTAATTTCAAAATTATGTATAATAATACAAAAGCATATAACCCTTGACACAATTATATAACGGGAAAATATCATAGTGAAAATAATTATTACACAAGAAAACACAACTGGCACGACTAACATTCGTAACACAGAATCGACATTCGACCCACTCGGCCTCATTGGACAAACCAGGCTCTGAAACCAATAATGTGACAACGTAAATCCAAAAATAATATATATAATAATTTATATCATATTCCTATAAAATGTGCAGCGGATAAATAAAATTATATTTTCAAGAAAATAAAAATTTTTGTAATTAATTTAGGAAATCACGTTTCTCAAAGTACACATGCAACAATTCAAAATTTATTACTCAAATAAAACAATTTAATTTCAATAAACTTGATTTAAGTATAATTACTTGATTTAATTCTAAAAACTTACTAGTACTTCTAAGGTTTTCATACAAAAATTTGATTCAAATTAAATAAGTAAAATACAAATTAAAACCCTTATTCCTGGTATCACCTATCAGAGCGGGGTTCCTCCCAAACTTGAACTTCAAGACTCACTATTCAGTAATATGTAATATCCCGTTTTTCAAAGCAAGGGTGTATTTTTTTTTTCAAAAGAAATTAAAATAATACAGAGAAATAAATAAGGTAACACCTTTGGATAAAATAATTAAGTCATTATAATTTACAAGCAGCGGAAAAAGTTCTCAAAATATGAATTCAAAATATTTACATAACAAAAGTGGTACAGTCTTCCAGTTTAAAAATAAAAGCAACCCAAAAGAAAGACATATGTTCCCTCTGTGTCAACCTAGTCTGATCACTTTACAAAACAACTAAACACCCTGAGTGATCTCCACGCGCCCCGTGAGATCCTCCTAAAGTAGCTTCAATCAAGCATTCCCATAAACATTCCCATCTGTAGGGTACGAACCGGTAGGATCGTCCTGGCTCTCATCTGAGGGCAAAGCCCAAATTTCCACAATAGTTGTAAAGGGTCACCAAACGAAATTAACAGTTAACACATAACATTTAAGTTTTTAAATGCACAAAATATCCTCTCAACAAAGCATGCACCTTAAAAGGAATTTCCATATGCTAAAAGTTCATATAATGCTTGCCAAATGTAAATGAAATCAAATAGAGTTCTTAATCCATCAAGTAATACATAACTGAACAAAACATTGATAAATCAATTGAGCAATCAATTATCTAACTCAAAATCAGATTTTCCACTGAGCCAATCGATTGGGCAAATCGATTTCCTAAAAGTTTTTAGTGAAAATTGAACTCTGAACTTACATCAATCGATTGGGGCAATCGATTTCGAGAAAGACTAAGCCGTTGTATTGGCCAATCGATTGGGCAAATGGATTTCATGGAAGACAGAGCCCCTGTAATGAATCCAATCGATTTGGAAAATCGATTTTCTTTAATGGTTTTGAAAAACATATTACAAAATCGATTGGGTAAATCAATTTCGTGAAAGATAGGGCCCCTGTAACTCTTCAAATCGATTGGCTAAATCGATTTCCCTGTGTATTTTTCAAAAATTCATTAACTAACTCAATCACATTCATACATAATCCCAAATCTTAACACTTAGCACCGATAACGCAATTGCTACAACATCATGAGTTTCGAAATGGTATTTCAATCAAACATGTTATCACCAAATTCCAAAACATAACACCTAACACTTATAACACAATTACTACAACATCAGGAGTTTCGAAATGGTATTGCAATCAACATGTTATCACCAAATTCCAAAACATAACACTTAACACTTATAACCCCGTACCCACACGGACAAAATGAACCAACAATTCACAATTTACCAGGGTGTAGTCTCTCACAGACAAACACATGTGCAGTCTCTCACGGACAAACACAATTCACCAGGGCGTAGTCTCTCACGAACAAACCCCTGTGCAGTCTCTCACGGACAAACACAATTTACAAAGGTGTAGTCTCTCACGGACAAACACCTGTGCAGTCTCTCACGGACAAACACAATTCACCAAGAAACGTAAGTCGTAAACGTACCACCTATCACGGGTCAGTACTGTTTTCCGAGGTGCCACCTATCACGGGTCAGCACGACTTACCAAACGTCAATCGTAAACGTACCACCTATCACGGGTCAGTAATGTTTACCGAGGTGCCACCTATCACGGGTCAGCACAATTTACCAAAGTGAAATCCATGAGAATACACTGACTCCATCTACATCGATCGTTAAGTAAATGCAAATATTAAAAGATTCCCCATTTTTAATACTCATTTACTTAACCGATTTTCACACCAAACATAAGCACATTCTTAATATACTTTTGACTTAAACGATTTCCACAACAAAACATTCAGTAAACAAGACATTAAGAGATTCCCCTTTCTTAATACTCATTTAACTGAAACGATTTTCCAAAAAATAACATTAAGTAAACGAGACATTAAGAGATTCCCCATTCTTAATTCTCATTTAACTTAAACGATTTTCAAAAACAAACATTAAGTAACCAAGACATTAAGAGATTCCTCATTCTTAACGCCCAGTTAATTTAAACGATTTTCAAAACAACATTAAGTAACTGAGACATTAAGAGATTCCCCATTCTTAATGCCCATTTAACTTAAACGATTTTCAAACAAACAAACACACATTAAGTAAATAGGACATTAAGAGATTCCCCATTCTTAATACTTATTTAACTTAATGGTTTTCAAATCCCACACAGAACAAACTGAAACATATTCACAAATTTATTACACAATTCACGCCAAAACACAACAATTCATTTCTCCACAAAATCATTTTTACGACGAAATTAAGTAAACGCACCCAAAACACATCAAATCATTTCCCACCCAAAACACATCAAATCATTTCTCCACAAAATCGTTTTCACGACAACATTAAGTAAATAAGTCATTAAGAGATTCCCCATTCTTAATACTCATTTAACTTAAACGATTTTCACAAACTCACATTAAGTAAACGAGACGTTAAGAGATTCCCATTATTAATACTTGTTTAACTTAATGGTTTTCAAATTCCAAACAAAACAAACTCAAACATACTTTCACATTCAGTCCATAATTCACACCAAAACACATCAATGAACAAACATCAAGTATGAACACGCCGAATACGATGACACAAATCAACACAATCCATCACTCAAACACAACAAGTTTCATATACTCAAAATCATACATAAATGGGTTTAAAATTCATTCTCCACAAAACATTACTTTAACCATAAACAAATTCTTTTCCACACAACCACAAGTAAGTCCCTAAATGCAAACTAAAAGTTTGGAAGGAGCCTTTACCTTCACGTTAGCTGTAATGTGCGATTACAGCTCCGCGAGCAAATTCGTTAAAATCTCTGCTCGCAACGCCGCTGCCAAAGTTGGTCCCCTAGTACCGTAGCGTGGTAGTGAGCAACTTTCCCTTCTATCTCTTCGCGAAACGAAGCTTAGATCTAGATGAAATAGGGAGGTTTGTGTTTGAATCCCTAATACCGTTTTTCTTCGTTTTCGAATCAAAGAGGAAGAGTGAAGTTGAGAAATCTTTGCTTTCTTACCCCTTAAGCCTTGGGTTTTTATTCTTGAAGCCAAAGAAAGAAAAAAGAAGCAAAACCAACGAATGAAGAAAAAGGGAGAGGGAAGGTTCTCGCGGCCAGAGGAAGAAGAAGGGAAAATTTCGTTTTCTCTCCTTTTCTTTCTTTCCCTTGTTTTTCTCTCCTTTATATTTCCTTTCTTTTCCTTTTCATTTCCTTTTTCCTCTTTTCCTTCGAAACATATACTTATATATATTACTAATAATAATAATAATATATAATATATAATATATAATATATAATATATATAATAATTAAACCTATACCAATAAATATCTAACAACTCTCACATCCATCACTTCACTCACATCTCCAACTATTTTGATAAAAATATCTACTCTCGTCGCAACTCAATTGTCAAATACAATTTTTAGCAACCTGAGATATTTTGAACAAAACTGCCTAGAATTAAATTCTTTGAAACACAAATAAATTAATCTTCGACAAATAATTTTAATCCAATTTCCAAAAGTATATTTTCGACCTAAATACCGAAAACTGGGTTAAAAGCCTAAGCAATTTAACACAAAATACCCTAAAATTGTCTAACTAAGGATTTAAAATTACGGGTTTTACATTGCTACCCCCCTAAAATTAGTTTCGTCCTCGAAACTACGTGTCGATAAATAACTCTGGTGTTGTTCCCTTATCTTGCTCTCCAGTCCCCAGGTCGTGTCCCCAGTAATTCGGTTCCAAATGACTTTGACCAACGAACATCCTTGGTCCTCAATCGCTTAATCTTTCTATCTTCAATTCTCACAGGTGGTATTTCGAACGACAAGTTATCCTTTAGCTGGATTGTGTCTGGCTCGATCCCATGAGATGGATCTGCAAGCTATTTCCTCAATTGCGACACATGAAACACATCATGGATATTGGACAGCATCAGAGGCAATGCAATCCGATAAGCAACAGGCCTAATTCGTGCCAAAATGTGATATGGTCCAATGAATTTCAGAGTCAACTCCATCGATTTCAATGCTATACCAACTCCAGTAGTAGGTGTGACTCTCAGAAATACATGGTCACCCTGTTCAAATTCTAAAAGTCCGCGATGCTTGTCCGGGTAACTCTTCTGACGATCCTGTGAAGTCTTCATTTTCTCCTTGTTTTTGGCAATCCAGTTATTAAATCCATGGAAATGTTGTCCCACTTCCACTCAGATATATCTAAAGGTTGTAACACCCCAGCAGGTCGCTGATGTTCCACCTTGTACGAAACATCCAACTAGTACCAAACCTAAACACTAAGTATGACACCGACACATTGAGTACAATATATCATTTCCTAACGATAGGACTTCCATTCCATACCAAGAATGATCGTGGGTTATTGTAGAGATAAACAAATCAAATTAATAGAGAAATCTCTATTATGGACAATTACTTGGCAATGTAAACATGCAATATTTTCAGTCAAAGTCTTAGCAGGCGTAAAAACAACCAAATCAAAAGGGTAGTCACGACGTAGATAACTTCCAACCATTCACCCAATCCATAGTAATGAAGGAATGGGTTGTCCCCGTATCAGAAAGTGTAGTTAGGGGGTTACCTGTAATCAAACAGTCATATTGAATCGGATTGCTAGATAAATTTCCAACTTCAGCGCACGCAATAAACATGTCCTCTAGCAGTAGGAAAAGTAATCCTAGCTACATTCACCATTGGTTCCACCTTCGGAGCCTTGCAATTCTTTGCAAAGTGCCCTGGTTTATGGAAATTGTAGCAAGTAGGACAGTTAAAGGTACAAGCATAAGCATAATGTCCCTCTTCTCCACATCGGAAACATCGTATCCCTTGTCCCACTCGTCTCCCAAAGTCTTGGTTCCCTGGGTTATTCTGTCCCACCTTGTTATCATGTGGTCGATTATAAGGTTTAGCAACTTGTTTTCCCTTGTTCTGATACTTCACCCGACTAGGCCCTCCTGAGTTAAAATTCCCTCCTTGGCTAGCTCTCTTATTCTTCATATCCTCAACTTCTCTACATTTTTCCAGAATAACATGGAAACGTTGAATTCCCAAGGGTAAGACTGAGTCTTGAATCTCATAATTTAGTTCGTCTTGGAAACGATGACACAAGAATGGCTCGTCAATCTCTTCACGGAAAAATCTGAAATTCCTTGATAGTGATTCAAACTTAGCAACATATTCGCCCACGGTCATGTTCCCCTGATGCAGTTTCAGGAAATCATCACCCTGCTTGGTCCTGGTACTCATCGGGAAGTATTTGTCTAGAAACTTCCTTTTGAATGATTCCCAGTTCACTTCCTCGTGAGCCGATCTCATTAACAATCTAGCACTCCCCCACCAGTACTCAGCATCCCCTAGTAGCATATAAGTGGCATAGTTGACCTTCACTGTCGCCTGACAATTAATCATTTCGAAGATCTTCTCCACTTCTTGGATCCACTGATCCGCTTTCTCCGAGTTCTCATCCCCCTTAAACTTGGGAGGATTGTAACGACGGAAGTCTTCTAACCCTCTTGACTCCGCAGCACGGATCTCTCTTTCCCTCTTTTCGAGATCACGTTGAGTCTTGGCAACAGTCTGTGCAGCAACAGAAGCAGCCATATTATTCATAGCCTCCGCCATTCAATCATCCCTATTGGCATTGGCTCTCAGAACGTCATTCCTCCTTGGCGGCATGGTTTTCCTATAAAACCATCATCAAGTAGAGTCTTAACACTACTTCAATAATTCCAAAAATAACTTCCGACCACATCAGCACATAATAATAATTCTGAACTTGACAACTCAAACCACCTAAATCGACACATGATCAAACAACAACTCCTAACCCATAATCTAGAACTAAAGGTTCCACAGCCCTCAAAGAAAACCAAACCAAAGCTCTGATACCACAATGTAACACCTCGTTTTTCAAAGCGAGGGTGTATATTTTTTTTCAAAATAAATTAAAATAGAACTGAGAAATAAATAAGGTAACACCTTTCGAAAAAATAATTAAGTCATTATAATTTACAAGCAGCGGAAAAAGTTCTCAAAATATGAATTCAAAATATTTACATATCAAAAGTGGTACAGTCTTCCTGTTTAAAAATAAAAGCAACCCAAAAGAAAGACATTTGTTCCCTCTGTGTCAACCTAGTCTGATCACTTTACAAAACAACTTAACACCTTGAGTGATCTCCACGCGCCCCGTGAGCTCCTCCTAAAGTAGCTTCAATCAAGCATTCCCATCTACATTTCCATCCGTAGGGTACGAAACGGTAGGATCATCCTGGCTCTCATTTGAGGGCAAAGTCCAAATTTCCACAATAGTTGTAAAGGGTCACCAACCGAAATTAACAGTTAACACATAATATTTAAGTTTTTAAATGCACAAAATATCCTCTCAACTAAGCATGCACCTTAAAAGGATTTTCCATATGCTAAAAGTTCATATAATGCTAGCCAAATGTAAATGAAATCTAATAGAGTTCTCAATCCATCAAGTAATACATAACTGAACAAAACAATGATAAATCAATTGAGCAATCAATTATCTAACTCAAAATCAGATTTTCCACTGAGCCAATCGATTGGGCAAATCGATTTCCTGAAAGTTTTTAGTGATAATTGAACTGTGAACTTACATCAATCGATTGGGGCAAATCGATTTCGCGGAAGACAGAGCCCCTGTAATGAATCCAATCGATTTGGCAAATCGATTTTCTTAAATAGTTTTGAAAAACATATTAAAAAATTGATTGGGTAAAACAATTTCGTGAAAGACAGGGCCCTTGTAACTCATCAAATCGATTTGGTAAATCGATTTCCCTGTGTATTCTTTCAAAAGTTCATAAACTAACTCAATCACATTCATACATAATCCCAAATCTTAACACTTAGCACCGATAATGCAATCGCTACAACATCATGAGTTTCGAAATGGTATTTCAATCAAACATGTTATCACCAAATTCCAAAACATAACACTTAACACTTATAACACAATTACTACAACATCATGAGTTTCGAAATGGTATTGCAATCAACATGTTATCACCAAATTCCAAAACATAACACTTAACACTTATAACACCATACCCACACGGACAAACAAATGTACAGTCTCTCACGGACAAACACAATTCACCAGGGCGTAGTCTCTCACGGACAAACCCCTGTGCAGTCTCTCACGGACAAACACAATTTACCACGGTGTAGTCTCTCACGGACAAACACCTACGCAGTCTCCCACGGACAAACACAATTCACCAAGAAATGTAAGTCGTAAACGTACCACCTATCACGGGTCAGTACTGTTTACCGAGGTGCCACCTATCACGGGTTAGCACAACTTACCAAACGTCAATCGTAAACGTACCACCTATCACGGGTCAGTACTGTTTACCGAGGTGCCACCTATCACGGGTCAGCACAATTTACCAAAGTGAAATGCATGAGCATACACTGACTCCATCTACAACGATCGTTAAGTAAATGCAGATATTAAAAGATTCCCCAATTTTAATACTCATTTACTTAACCGATTTTCACACCAAACATTAAGCACATTCTTAATATACTTTTGACTTAAACGATTTCCACAACAAAACATTCAGTAAACCAGACATTAAGAGATTCCCCTTTCTTAATACTCATTTAAATGAAACGATTTTCCAAAAATAAACATTAAGTAGACGAGACATTAAGAGATTCCCCATTCTTAATTCTCATTTAACTTAAACGATTTTCCAAAACAAACATTAAGTAACCAAGACATTAAGAGATTCCCCATTCTTAACGCCTAGTTAACTTAAACGATTTTCAAAACAACATTAAGTAACTGAGACATTAAGAGATTCCCCATTCTTAATGTCCAGTTAACTTAAACGATTTTCAAACAAACAAACACACATTAAGTAAACAAGATATTGAGAGATTCCCCATTCTTAATACTTATTTAACTTAATGGTTTTCAAATCCCACATAGAACAAACTCAAACATACTCACAAATTTATTACACAATTCACGCCAAAACACAACAATTCATTTCTCCACAAAATCATTTTTACGACGACATTAAGTAAACGCAGATATTAGGAGATTCCCCATTCTTAATACTCATTTAACTTAACGATTATCAAAACAAAACATTAAGCAAACAGAAGTATTAAGTGATTCCCCATTCTTAATACTCTTTTAACTTAAACGGTCTTCCAAAACAAACGTTAAGTAACCAAGACATTAAGAGATTCCTCATTCTTAATGCCCAATTAACTTAAACGATTTTCAAAACAACATTAAGTAACCAAGACATTAAGAGATTCCCCATTCTTAATGCCCAGTTAACTTATACGATTTTCCCAAACACACATTAAGTAAACAAGATATTAAGAGATTCCCCATTCTTAATACTCATTTAACTTAATGGTTTTCAAATTCCACACAAAAACGAACTCAACCATATTATCAAATTCAATCCACAATTCCCACCCAAAACACATCAAATCATTTCTCCACCAAATCATTTTCACGACAACATTAAGTAAATAAGTCATTAAGAGATTCCCCATTCTTAATACTCATTTAACTTAAACGATTTTCACAAACTCAGATTAAGTAAACGAGACGTTAAGAGATTCCCCATTCTTAATACTCGTTTAACTTAATGGTTTTCAAATTCCAAACAAAACAAACTCATACATACTTTCACATTCAATCCATAATTCACACCAAAACACATCAATCAACAAACATCAAGTATGAACACGCCGAATACGATGACACAAATCAACACAATCCATCACTCAAACACAACAAGTTTCATATACTCAAAATCATACATAAATGGGTTTAAAATTCATTCTCCATAAAACATTACTTTAACCCTAACCAAATCCTTTTCCACAAACCCACAAGTAAGTCCCTAAATGCAAACTAAAAGTTTGGAAGGAGCCCTTACCTTCACCTTAGCTGTAACGTGCGATTACAACTCCGCGAGCAAATCCGATAAAATCTCCGCTCGCAATGCCGCTTCCAAAGTTGGTCCCCTAGTACCGTAGCGTGGTAGTGAGCAACTTTCCCTTCTATCTCTTCGCGAAACAAAGCTTAGATCTAGATGAAATAGGGAGATTTGTGTTTGAATCCCTAATACCGTTTTTCTTCGTTTTCGAATCAAAGAGGAAGAGTGAAGTTGAGAAATCTTTGCTTTCTTACCCCTTAAGCCTTGGGTTTCTATTCTTGAAGCCAAAGAAAGAAAAAGGAAGCAAAACCAACGAATGAAGAAAAAGGGAGAGGGAAGGTTCTCGCTGCCAGAGGAAGAAGAAGGGAAAATTTCGTTTTCTCTCCTTTTCTTTCTTTCCCTTGTTTTTTCTCCTTTATATTTCCTTTCTTTTCCTTTCCATTTCCTTTTTTCTCTTTTCCTTCCAAACATATACTTATATATGTTACTAATAATAATAATAATATATAATATATATATATAATATATAATATATATAATAATTAAACCTATACCAATAAATATCTAACAACTCTCACATCCATCACTTCACTCACATCTCCAACTATTTTGATAAAAATATCTACTCTCGTCGCAACTCAATTGTCAAATACAATTTTTAGCAACCTGAGATATTTTGAACAAAACTGCCTAGAATTAAATTCTTTGAAACACAAATAAATTAATCTTCGACAAATAATTTTAATCCAATTTCCAAAAGTATATTTTCGACCTAAATACCGAAAACTGGGTTAAAAGCCTAAGCAATTTAACACAAAATACCCTAAAATTGTATAACTTAGGATTTAAAATTACGGGTCTTACATAATAACTGCGATTTCACAAACGCAGGCCCTATCCTGTCAAAAACAAACAACGAAGAAAGTGAGTTTTGAAATCATGTTAATAGTATAATATGAGTAAGAAGAACACGCAAACAATCATAATAGAACCGTATCATAATCACTTTACGATATATCAAAATATTTAATTAAATAGTATCATACTATAACATCAAAGTCACTTAAGTAAAATAATTATCTCATTATAATATGCATCAAATCATCTAATTATTATTACCTTTGAAACACATCAATCACAACAAAACAATCACAATGAAATGCAATGCTATGCATGAGCTTAGACTCTACTTCACAATGTGGTACCATTCTAACTCTGAAGTACTTGGTTAGGAGGCCTTGATACTATGCCACCATCTCGGTGGACAGACAATTCAAATTGGCCCTGTCCTCATAGATTCCCTCAACTCAACCCGAGACACATGTACGCGACAGCCGAGGTAAACGTGTGTTGCATGGTAGCTCCCGACATTTGGAGTGCTACCTCCAAGTCACCTAGGAATTCCCCTCCCGAATACCTCCAAGGGCTAAAAATCTTACCTTAAGGCTCAACAGCAGACCGCCACGATCAAGCTCATTCAGTTGTACTTCCCCAAAATCACTAGGCTTGTCAGGCCTTACCTATATGATGACAAAATAATCTCCACTTCACCAATTCATAATATTTATTTTCTCCCCTCCATTGTATACGACACCCCATTAAAATCGTCATCTCAAACACAAATTGAAATCACCATTATTTCGTGAATTATGGGGTTAATTCAATATTCTCATCACGGTTTAGCACATCCCTATCATCATCATCACATAAACTCATCACAAATTTATAGCATCACTATCATCAATCAAACATTATCACATAAACTTATCACAAATTTATAACATCACAATTATTAATCGTACATCATCATCATAACATAAAATTATCACAACACATCCATATTTTGTTATCACATCACATAACTCATCTAATCACACATATATATAAATTTAATTCGACACCCAATATCACAATAATATCAATATCATACATTCAAATAAATTAAATCAATCAACACCCTACAAATATTTCTATTCTATATTTTAATCTCACAATTTTCATATTTGCACATTAATTAATTTATCCCTCAAAGGGCTACTGCCATACGTAGCGAGCCCCGGATGAATCGTTGGGAAATACGGTTTTCCCATTCATCTCACAATATATTATACTCATGAATTCAAACGCTCTCTGTGACACCCTAAATCCCAAAATAATATATATAATAATTTCTCTCATATTCCTATAAAATTTGCAGCGGATAAATAGAATTATATTTTCACGAAAATAAAATCTTTTGTAACTAATTTAGGATATCACGTTTCTGAAAGTACACATGCACCAATTCAAATTTTATTACTCAAATTAAACAATTTAATCTCAATAAATTTGATTTAAGTATAATTACTTGATTTAATTCTAAAAACTTACTAGTACTTCTAAGGTATTCATACAAAAATTTGATTCAAATTAAAAAAGTAAAATACAAATTAAAACCCTTATTCCCGGTATCACCTATCAGAGTGGGGTTCCTCCCAAACTTGAACTTCATGACTCATTAACCTGTAATAACTGCGATTTCGCAAACGCAGGGCCCAGCCAGTCAAACACAAACAACGAAGAAGGTGAGTTTTTAAATCATGTTAATAATATAATATGAGTAAGAAGAACACGCAAACAATCATAGTAGAACCGTATCATAATCACTTTACGATATATCAAAATATTTAATTAAATAGAGTCATACTATAACATCAAAGTCACTTAAGTAAAATAATTATCTCATTATAATATGCATCAAATCATCTAATTATTATTACCTTTGAAACACATCAATCCCAACAAAATAATCACAAGGAAATGCAATGCTATGCATGAGTTTAGACTCTACTTCACAATGTGGTACCATTCTAACTCTGAAGTACTTGGTTAGGAGGTCATGATACTATGCCACCATCCTTGTCGACGGACAATTCAAATTGGCCATGTCCTCATAGATCCCCTCAACTCAACCCGAGACACATATACGTGACAGTCGAGGTAAACGTGTTAGACATATGTTCGTTTCTGATATTATTGACAAACATATATCTTGAAATAAATCTAACATTGTGAACTAAGAAAAAATTTCAGGAACATCAACTCAATCCTACTAACTTGAGACAATTGCTTGGAACTCAAGAAATCAACAAAAGCTTGCAGATTCATAAGCAAATCGATTAGAAAAATCGATTCATTTACAGGGTTGAATGATTTTATCCAGTCTGGGATTAATCAATCGATAGGCAAAATCAATTTGCACATTCTATGAAAAATCAAACAGGCTATCAATCGATCAGACAAATCGATTGTTACACTTATTAGAAAATAAATTGTGCAAGTCAGAGAGCTAGTTTGCCACAAATCGGTTAGGCAGATCGATTGTTTAAATCACCATGACTGACCTGATTGCTTACATCGATTAGACAAATCAATTGGTACACTTACTGAAATTAAAATGCGCAAGTCAGTAGCATGCCTTGCAAGCTAATCGATTTGGAAAATCGATTAATCCAATCACTTCTTTATTTTTGTTTGTCTACATCGATTGACACAATCGAGTGTGAATGTTCCAGAGCCAAACCAATGATTACTAAATCGGTTAGGCAAATCAATTTACTAAAATAAGTTTCAAAATAACCTTGGTCTGGAACATACACAGTCGATTAGCACAATCTACTATTTAACTTCAGTTGAATTAAGTTTGGCATCAATCGACGTAGTAAATCGATTGAATGAGCAAACTGCTGAAATAAGCTTCAGACTTAAGTTTACAATCGGTTAGCCAAGTCGATTTTTGAAAATCATTGTGTCCCTGGAACCTGTGTAATCGATTGACTAAAGCGATTGGTGCAAAAAGTTTTAGAAACAATGATCACTGAATTGGTTGAATCGATCAAGTACATCGATTGTTTTGATCTCATTGTTGGAACAAAACACGCCAAGTCGATTATGAACATCGATTCAATTAAGTACATTCATCCAAGTCTGAAGAACTCAGTTAAAATAATTGATTCGTTAAATCGATTAGTGTAAGCAGTTTCAAGATTCAAGAAAAACAAGATTCGTGAAATCGATTGGCTATATCGATTAGTGTGATTTATAACTTTAATGAATTGATTTTCCAAATCGATTCATACGTTGTTTTCCAGAAACTATATAAACTGCTTTCACACACTTCTTCTCATAACAACATACACATAGCAACCATAATAATTCCATATACAGAATCTACCACTAACTCTTTCTCAACTGACATTACTTTGAATATCTTTTTCAGCCATGAACAATCAACGTTTCTGATTAATGAGGATTGAAAAAGACTGAATTGAGAAAGACTGCTTTGAGAAGATTGAAGATCAAGAACTTTGTATAATTGATCTGTTTCATTTCTGTAAAACAATTTTTGTAACCAAATTACTTTGAGAAAATCAAGTTATTACTGGTGGTGTTCTTCGAGGTTGAGGGTTGTCAACAAGAAGACGCTTGGCTGAATTCTTGGTCAAGTTTATGGGACGTAAACTTGGGAATTCATGGAGGGAAAAATAGAACAGGGACTAAGTATTTGCTATTAATGTTTGTGAGTTATAACAATTTTTCTCAAGGTGTATTTTTCCAGAAACTATATAAATTGCTTTCACACACTTCTTCTCATAACAACATACACATAGCAACCATAATAAGTCCATATACAGAATCTACCACTAACTCTTTCTCAACTGACATTACTTTGAACATCTTTTTCAGCCATGAACAATCAACGTTTGTGATCAATGAGGATTGAAAAAGACTGAATTGAGAAAGACTGCTTTGAGAAGATTGAAGATCAAGAACTTTGTATAATTGATCTGTTTCATTTCTGTAAAACAATTTTTGTAACCAAATTACTTTGAGAAAATCCAGTTATTACTGGTGGTGTTCTTCGAGGTTGAGGGCTGTCAACAAGAAGACGCTTGACTGAATTCTTGGTCAAGTTTATGGGACTTAAACTTGGGAATCCAGGGAGGGAAAGATAGAACAGGGAGAATAGTTTAAGATTGGTGTGAGGCGCTGTGTAAAAATCTGTAAACTGATTCTAAGAAGTTCTATTGGACAGGCTAAGATCTAGTTGGATCTTGGGATTGGATGTAGGTCGTCACGGGACGGCTGAACCAGTATAAAAATCTACGTACACTCTTCTTTCCCTTATCTCGTTTAAATTTCTACAATTATTACGTTTTTGATATTGATTGAATGCATGATAAAGATTCTATGTTAAGTAAAGTTGTATGATTAATTGTCTTAACATAATTGCATGAAAATCAACATCTTGGCTATTAACTGTTTTCTGATGCATTACTCCATATATATCTTGATCCACATAGTTTGACATTCATTACAATTGTTTATTAGGGACCTTATTCATTCTTGTGTTTAGTAAATTTCGAATTTATTAAACTTATGCGCATATTGTTAGAATAGACATTATTCTGCATAAATCTTCCACAAATCAGTGGTCTTATCCCCCATCAATTGGCATCAAGAGCCTGCCTTTTTTTAAAAGAGTTGTTTTTCTCAACAAAAAAAGGATCATGACTTCTGATTTCTTAGGAGAAGGTGCATCATTAGCTAGGCCTCCTGCTTTTAACGGAGCCGCATACATGTATTGGAAACAACGCATGCTAATTTTTCTTGAAGCTAGTGGTATTGACATTCTAGATGCTGTAGAAAATGGACCGTTTGTGCCAACCATAGCAGGTACAAGTGAATCTGCAATCCTGAAGCCTAAAAGTGACTGGACTGAAGATGACAAAAAGAAAGTTGGGTACAACGCCAAAGCCAAAAACATTATCACTACAACCTTGAGTCATGATGAATTCTTCAGAGTCTCAAATTGCAAAACAGCAAAACAGATGTGGGACACACTTCAGCAGACGCATGAAGGAACCACAGACGTAAAGAGAGCTCGGATAAATACCCTCATGAATGAGTACGAATTGTTTAGTATGAAGAAAGAAGAATCAGTGAATGACATGCAGACTCGGTTTACACACATAGTCAACAACCTAAACGCCTTAGGCAAGGAGATTGATAATGATCAGCAAATCAGCAAGGTAATGAGGTGTTTGACTAGGGGATGGCAACCAAAAATCACTGCCATTGTAGAATCGAAAGATCTAGGAAGCATGACAATAGCTACATTGTTTGGAAAACTGAGGGAGCATGAAATGGAACTACATAGACTCAATGAAGCTGAGCAAGGTGACAGAAAACGAAAAGGATTGTCGTTGAAAGTCCAAACACAACAGTCTAAATCTGAACATGAGAGCAGCTCCGATGAATCAAGCAGTGAAGATGATGAGGAACCTGAACTTGGATTACTTGTCAAGAAGTTTAAGAAATTTCTGAAAAAGAAAGACAGCAAATTCAGAAAACAATCCAGCTCAAAGAACAATGACAGTAAGACAATCACATGCTATGAGTGTGGAAAAACTGGTCGTATCAAGGCTGATTGTTACAAGCTGCAGAACAAAAACAGAAACTCTAAGACCAAAGGCAAGGAACCAGCTCAGAAAAACAGAAAAGCATATATTGCATGGAATGACAATGAAGAATCCTCCACATCTTTAGAAACTGAAGAAGCAAATCTGTGCTTCATGGCTAACACGGATTCTGAATTAGAAAGTGAGGTAAGTTCTCAATATAATCCTTCTTTTGATGAACTGCAAGATGCATTTAATGAACTGCATGATGAATATGTTAAATCTGTTAAGCAGTTAGTTAGTACTAAGGAAATGCTTGAACAACAATGTATGTTGCATGATCAAATGAAAACTGATTATAGGAAGATTGAGGACTTGTGTGAACAATTGAAAAAGGACTCACATGATAAATATGCCAAATGCATTGAGCTTGAAAATTCTGTTGCATCATTGAAATCTGATTTATTGAAATTCTCTAGTAGCAAGGATAAACTGAATGATATTCTTAGCAACCAGAGAAATGTCAACATAAAATATGGACTTGGTTTTAAACAGAATATGCATGCTAATCAGAAAAAGAATAAATATGGCATAGGATATGGTAATGTTAAGCATAACCAGAATTTTGTGAAACCTAGCCCCACTTGCATAATGTCTTGGTCAAACCAAAACAGTATGCATCATCTGCTGTTACTTGTCATTTTTGTTGTAGAAATGGTCATTTCGTTTACAATTGCAAATTAAAAAGACTTGCAAATAGAGGATGCAAACAGATTTGGAAAATCAAGACAAAAGATGTTGAAACTAACCCCCAGGACCCAATTTAAATTGGGGACCTAAATTGAATTTCTAATTTTATTACAGGTATGCTTGAGATCCACTAAACACCAATGATATCTTGATAGTGAATGCTCAAAGCATATGACAGGGGACAAGTCAATGTTTTTGTCCCTGAATCTAAAAGAAGGTGGATTTGTAAAGTACGGCGATAATAACAAAGGCAAGATATGCGGTGAAGGTAACATTGGCAGCGAATCAACTGCAATAATTAAAAATGTCTTATATGTGGAAGGGCTGAAACATAACCTTCTAAGTATAAGTCAGCTGTGTGACAATGGTTTTCAAGTAAGCTTTTCACCACTTTCTTGCATAATTGAAAACATGCATGATAAGAGTAGGAAATTGGTAGGTGATAGAGTTAATAACATTTATATGCTAGATATGACTGCTATGCCTGCTAATTCTGTTTGTTGCTTATTATCGAATGCTGATGACACATGGTTATGGCATAAATGCATTGCACACATTCACATTGATCATTTGAATAGACTTAGGTCATAGGTCATAGGTCTTCCCAATAGAAAGTTTTCTAAGGATAGGCTGTGTGATTCTTGTGAGAAAAGTAAGCTTGTCAAGTCTTCTTTTCCCCCAATAGATATGGTCTAAACCAATAGGGTTTTGCAACTTATCCACATGGATTTGTTTGGACCATCCAAAGTAAGAATTTTTGGAGGTAACCTGTATGGATTAGTGTTAATTGATGACTATTCTAGATTCACATGGACTTATTTTTTGACTCATAAAAGTGAAGCATTTTCTGTTTTCAAAAAGTTTGCAAACTTAGTTCAAAATGAAACAAGTCAGAAAATTATGTCTATCAAAAGTGATCATGGAGGTGAATTCCAAAATAATTCTTTTGATTCTTACTGTGAAGAGAATGGCATTCATCATATGTATTCAGCCCCTAGGACACCACAGCAAAATGGTGTAGTGGAGAGGAAGAATAGATCTTTAGAGGAGTTAGCTAGGACCAAACATAGCGAAATCCGACATCATTTTATCCGAGATCAGTTTTAGTGTGGGAACATCAAGTTAGAGTACGTCAACACAACTGAGCAGTTAGCAGACATCTTCACCAAAGCTCTGCCAAAGGATAGCTTCCAGTACATTAGGATGAAACTGGGCATATTAGATCCTAGTCAGATCTGAGTTATGTGTCTAATCGACTGGGTAAATCGACTATCCTGTGGATACACAGGAAAGTGTCTTTATAAAATGGATTGCCCTAGTCGACTTGACCCATAATATGCCTATTTTCTCAAGTTTTTCACACAAAATCGATTTGGAAAATCGATTTGACATTTCCAGGAAGCTTCAGATATTCTTACTTTCCCAGTTCAATCGATTATGGAATTCGACTGACTTCATGTTATAATGGTTAAAGAATCGATATGGAAAATCGATTAGTTTAGACCCAGACTTCAAAATTGAAGAATTCCTCCAAACTCTGCCTCGAATTCGATTTGGAAAATCGATTGTTTTAAATTTGTTTGAAATCTTCATTCAAAAGAATCAATTTGGATAATCGATGCTGATACAACTTAGTTTCTAGACTGATATGAAAGTTTTCTGAACAAGATCGAAATCGATTCGGGAAATTGATTGTCAGAATTAGTTTGCAATTTTTATTTAAAAGATCAATTTGAGTAATCGATGCTGAGACGAGTTAACTTCTGAACTGATATGAAAGATATCTGAGCAAATTCGAATTCGATTTGGGTAATCGATTAGCTGAACTGTATTGAGAGTTCCACTTAAGGAATCGATTTGGAAAATCGATGCTGAGATGGATTCCTGTCTGGTCTGTTATTTGAAGTTTCTGAACTGATACGAAATCGATTAGGTAACTATGGACATCGATTTGGGTAATCGACTGACTTTATTACCGTTACAGGTTTTTTACTAGTCGATACACACCCGTTGTTTGATCTTCCCCAACAACGGTAACTAAATCGATTAGACCAATCGATTTGTGTACCCAACAGTATAAAAGGAACAGTTGCAATCAAACCCCATCATCGATTTCTCATTACTCATTCATCCTAACCTCTGCAAAACTCAACTTTTCCCTCTGTTTTGATCCATTCTAGCTATAATCTTACTCATACAACTTCAGATTTCTTCTAAAATCAATCCAAAATGGCTAGGGTGAAGAGAACCTCTCCCTCTACTCCTTCAACCTCTTCTTCTTCATGTACCCCATCTCCTCCACCCACTCTTTCTAAAAGAGTACCCATTCCTACTCATAAGATTGCAGCACAAGACAAAGGCAAAAGTGTTGCAGTAGATCAAGGAAAAACGAATAAAAGGAAAGAGCACCCAACTGAAAAGTTGATGGCGGATGCAATGAAGGATGTATCCCAAAAAAAAGAAGAAGAAAAAGAGTGCTTCTTCAACTCCACAAAAGAAGACCACACCTCAAAAGAAATCAACTCCACAACAGAAAACTCCCACGCAGCAAAACAAGCCAGCTGAGGAATTTAGGCTTCCTTCAGCATTCATTAAAAGGAAAATACACGAAGCTCATGTATTGGACTTCAATTATTTCGACAGTGATGGATTTTCTTGTCAAAACCATCTCCGGTTCCATGGCTTGGAAGACTTCTTGTCCTGCTCGCTTGATACTTATCCGAACTTGATTCGAGCATTCTATGCTACATTCAAGATGACGGATACAGGATTCAAAGCAATGGTGAAAGGGAAGAAGATCTCCATGACTTTTGAGGAGTTCTCGAGCTTGTCGGGACTTCCCTACCACGACAACTCAGTTGACGGCAGCACCGAAGCCGACGCTGCAGATGAAGGATGGGAAGAGTCTTTGGAGAGACAAACAGCTGTGCAGGACCTGATGGTCGAAGGATTTGTGGAATCAGTTTCACTCCCAATCATCCAGATGAAGGTTCAGCAGCGGATGCTGATGTACACGCTCACCAGAATGCTTGTCCCGCGTTCTGGAAATCATGCAGTTGTCCAACGGCTGGACATTGTATTACTGTGGGGTCTTTGCAAAGAGCTCAAGATGAGCTGGGCATGGATCGTGCTTCGACACATGCAGGAAGCAGCACAAGGAAAGCTGGTGCTTCTGTATCCACAACTAATCACAAAAATTCTCACTCACTTCAAGGTAGCTGTGAAGGGTGAAGAATTGTCCAAGACCATTCTGACATTTGGTGAGTCCATCGTGAACCAAATGCAGCTGCGCAAGGTGAATGGCGTTAGGGGACGACCTCAAGCCAATGTTGAACCAACCCAGCAAAGTGCTGAACCACCAGCTGCTGAGTCAGTTTCAGCAGGGTCCGAGGTGCTCTCCATGATGCTTGAATTTATGGCAGCTCAAATGGCTCACAATGCCAAGATGGAGGCATTGAATGAAAGAATGGATGCTGCGATCCAAAAGATACAATCAGATCAGCAACAGATGGCACAAGATATAGCAGCAATTCAGGAATATCTGGGCATTAAGTTGTCCTTTAGCGATGTTGCTGAAATCGGAAGACAAGCGGCTGAAGAACCAACTCCGATGCAGTTAGAGGTTGCTGAAACTCATGATGAGGAGACACCAGCAGAGGTTAATACAGCGGTCTCAGCCTCATCCCCAGATAATAATGAGGGCCAGCAAACTTTAGATGTTTAGGACCTTAGTTTTTCCTTGTTGTTTTTGTTTTCTGTTTTGCTATATTCTATGTAATATTTTAGTTGATTGTATTAATTTTTTTTATTAATGAATTGAATAGATGAGTTTCTTGATCTTAGTGACTGTTGCATTTCATTTTGCATATTTCTAGTGCATGCCATAATCAGTTTCTGTTTATTGAAATGATACAAGTTTTTTTTTAAGTTAAAGCTCATACTGAATTTTCTGCTCTTGTTACTAATCTGTTTTCAAGTTTCAATGTATAGCAGCATTTCAGTTTTTTGGTTTGCTACCAACACAGGGGGAGCAAACTTATGATTATTCTCTCCTTTGCCTCTTTTTGACTTAATTGACAAAGGGGGAGAGAAATTTCTAACTTGCACTAACCTATGTTTGACTAACCTATGTTAGCAATGTTTGTTTTATATTTCATATGCTCTGATAGTTTTATATGTCCTGATATTTTTCTAACAGTTCTGATGCAAGTGGTATGTCTATGTTAACTTCAACCCTCATTTCACTATATGAAATGAATGGTACTCATATTTAGGGGGAGCTTTACTAGTCTGTTATTTTTACATTGTTATTTGAAATGTTTCTCAAGTTAAAATTGCATGTTTGTCACTTAAATCAAAAAGGGGGAGATTGTTAGACATATGTTCGTTTTTGATATTATTGACAAACATACATCTTGAAATAAATCTGACATTGTGAACTGAGAAAAAATTTCAGGAACATCAACTCAATCCTACTAACTTGAGACAATTGCTTGGAACTCAAGAAATCAACAAAAGCTTGCAGATTCATAAGCAAATTGATTCTGTTACAGGGTTGAATGATTTTATCCAGTCTGGGATTAATCAATCGATGGGCAAAATCGATTTGCACATTCTATGAAAAATCATACAGGTTATCAATCGATCAGACAAATCGATTGGTACACTTACTGAAATTAAAATGCACAAGTCAGTAGCATGCCTTGCAAGCTAATCGGTTTGGAAAATCGATTAATCCAATCACTTCTTTATTTTTGTTTGTCTACATCGATTGACACAATCGAGTGTGAATGTCCCAGAGCCAAACCAATGATTACTAAATCGGTTAGGCAAATCGATTTACTAAAATAAGTTTCAAAATAACCTTGGTCTGGAACATACACAGTCGATTAGCACAATCTACTATTTTACTTCAGTTGAATTAAGTTTGGCATCAAACGACGTGGAAAATCGATTGAATGAGCAAACTGCTGAAATAAGCTTCAGACTTAAGTTTACAATCGGTTAGGCAAGTCGATTTTTGAAAATCGTTGTGTCCCTGGAACCAGTGTAATCGATTGACTAAAGCGATTGGTGCAAAAAGTTTTAGAAACAGAGATGACTGAATTGGTTGAATCGATCAAGTACATCGATTGTTTTGATCTCATTGTTGGAACAAAACACGCCAAGTCGATTATGAACATCGATTCAATTAAGTACATTCATCCAAGTCTGAAGAACTCAGTTAAAATAATCGAGTCGTTAAATCGATTAGTGTAAGCAGTTTCAAGATTCAAGAAAAACAAGATTCGCGAAATCGATTGGCTATATCGATTAGTGTGATTTATAACTTTAATGAATTGATTTTTCAAATCGATTCATACGTTGTTTTCCAGAAACTATATAAACGGCTTTCACACACTTCTTCTCATAACAACATACACATAGCAACCATAATAATTCCATATATAGAATTTACCACTAACTCTTTCTCAACTGACATTACTTTGAACATCTTTTTCAGCCATGAACAATCAACGTTTGTGATCCATGAGGATTGAAAAATACTGAATTGATCTGTTTTGAGAAGATTGAAGATCAAGAACTTTGTATAATTGATCTGTTTCATTTCTGTAAAACAATTTTTGTAACCAAATTACTTTGAGAAAATCCAGTTATTACTGGTGGTTGTTCTTCGAAGTTGAGGGCTGTCACAAGAAGACGCTTGACTGAATTCTTGGTCAAGTTTATGGGACTTAAACTTGGGAATTCAGGGAGGGAAAGATAGAACAGGGAGAATAGTTTAAGATTGGTGCGAGGCGCTGTGTAAAAATATGTGAACTGATTCTAAGAAGTTCTATTGGATAGGCTAAGATCTAGTTGGATCTTGGGACTGGATGTAGGTCGTCACGGGACGGCTGAACCAGTATAAAAATCTGCGTACACTCTTCTTTCCCTTATCTCGTTTAAAATTCTGCAATTATTACGTTTATGATATTGATTGAATGCATGATAAAGATTCTATGTTAAGTAAAGTTGTTTGATTAATTGTCTTAACATAATTGCATGAAAATCAACATCTTGGCTATTAACTGTTTTCTGATGCATTACTCCATATATATCTTGATCCACATAGTTTGACATTCATTAGAATTGTTTATTAGGGACCGTATTCATTCTTGTTTATTACGTTTATGATATTGATTGAATGCATGATAAAGATTCTATGTTAAGTAAAGTTGTTTGATTAATTGTCTTAACATAATTGCATGAAAATCAACATCTTGGCTATTAACTGTTTTCTGATGCTTTACTCCATATATATCTTGATCCACATAGTTTGACATTCATTAGAATTGTTTATTAGGGACCGTATTCATTCTTGTGTTTAGTAAATTTCGAATTTATTAAACTGCTGCGCATATTGTTAGAATAGACATTATTCTGCATAAATCTTCCGCAAATTAGAGGTCTTATCCCCCATCAAAACGTGTGTTGCATGGTAGCTCCAGACATTTGGAGTGCGACCTCCAAGTCACCTAGGAATTCCCCACCCGAATACCTCCAAGGTCTAACAATCTTGCCTTAAGGCTAGACTGCAGACCGCCATGATCAGGCTCATTCAGTTGTACTTCCCCATATTCACTAGGCTTGTCAGGCCCTACCTATATGATGTCAAAATAATCTCCACTTCACAAATTCACAATATTTATTTTCTCACCTCGTTGGTTTATGATACTCCCTTAAAACCGTCATCTCAAACACAAATTGAAATCGCTATTATTTCATCAACTATGGAGTTAATTCACTATTCTCATCACAGTTTAGAACATCACTATCATTAATCATACATCATCATCATCATATAAACTCCTCGCAAATTTATAGCATCACTATCATCAATCAAACATCATCACATAAACTTACCACAATTTATAACATCACAATTATTAATCACACATCATCATCATCACATAAAATTTTCACAACACACCAATCTTTTGTTATCACACCACATAATGTCGTCTAATCATATATATATATATATATATATATATATATATTTAATTTGACACTCAATATCACAATAATATCAATTTCACACATTCAACGAAATTAAATCAGTCAACACCCTACAAATATTTCGATTCTATATTTTAATCTCACAATTTCCATATGTGTAAATTAATTAATTTATCCCTCAAAGGGCTACTGCCATACGTAGCGAGCCCCGGATGAATCGTTGTGAAATACGGTTTTCCCGTTCATCTCACAATATATTATACTCATGAATTCAAACGCTCTCTCACCGCTTACCTTGATTGAAGATTTTTCCCAACAATGACGATCTACTTATTTAATATGTCGCGTCTTGACCAACCACCGTCTCTAATAGTTCACAAAAGAAATAAAATAACACAATAACCAAATACAAATTAATCATTTAGTATGATAATTAAATTAATTGTTTACTATTTGCAACACCATTTCAAAATATATATATATATATATATATATTAATACTATGTATGCTTATGGTTATATCTATACAAACAATATCTTAAAAAAAAAACATAATTATGCATTGCTAAAGACATACGGTTTGTATAGTTTTGATTTCACAGAAATATAGTAATATATCATATACATTTAAAATTAAATAACAAGGCTATTAGATGTACAATAAAAGTAGATTCTTTATTGTTAATATATAGTATATGCTATCTTCATATTAAAATAGGAAAATTATAAGATTATGTTTTTCTTTTATATGATATAACATATATTTGCACTATTTGTATAAAGGAGAATTGAAACGCATGGCACTTAGAACCTAAAAAAATTATATTATATAAGATTTTAATTTTAATAGATTTATATATTCTGTTAAATTGACCAAATTAATTTCAGTATAATGTTACAATTCTACTACTCTTAAGGATATAGGGAACAATTAGGCTATTTTAGAGACAATTTACAATTTTGTTCAAAACACCTTGTTCTTGAGATCAAAAATTCATTCTATAAATAGTTAATATTCAAACAAAAAAAAATCACTAATATTAATCATGATTGTAAGAAAGAAAAAAAATCAACTAAAACAGAAAAGACGATAAATTATATGATTGAAAATCAAAACCTAAATAACAATGGCACAAATAGCGATTGTTCGCAAATAATTTAAAAATGAGAAGTGACTAACACGAGAATATGAAAAATCTTGTAAAAAGAAAATATATGCTTGATTATTATTAATCCGATAATAGTAGTCGACAAAATTACAACCGAGAGACCGATCGGTGTACAGAGCTATGATTATGATTGGCTTGTTGGAGAAATCGGAAAGGAAGGTGTACGGGGCTATGATTATGATTGGCTTGATGGAGAAATTGGAAAGGAATGTTTGGTGCCGCAGGAGTAATCACAAAAGGAAGGTTTCGTGCGGCAGTAATAACTTTTCTTTTAGCTATCTATATATATGTGAATCTTTTCCAACTTGATTAGCTAGGGTAACAGTGCTTCGGAGTCTTATAAAAGGTACCGCCAAAGAGAGGTGTTTTTAGTTTCTTTTTACTTATTTGTTTATTATTACTTTATTTATTTGATTAGAAGGAAGAATAAACAAAATTATTTTTATTACTAATAGTTTAGATACATTTCAAGGTAATACGAAAGATTATCAAATATCAAACAAATATATAATAATAATAATAATAATAATAATAATAATAATAATAAATTAAATATTACAACATCAACACTTTATATTAGTTATTAAATCATAATAAATATATATAAAATTACAATATCATAATAATTATATAAAAATAAAGAAAATCAAACAGAATATCACTATTTTTTCAAAATCGTTATTTATAAAATAAATAAGTAAAAATAGAAAATAGTTATAAATAATTGAAATATAACTATGTGCACACTTAACATTAATCAATTGGGTTGTAAAATATCAAATTAATTGTGTACACGCATATACGTGTAAAATCGTCACAAAAATCTTATTCTTTAAAATATTACACTAAAATATTATTTTGAAAAACGTATAAAATAAAATATTTGTTATTATATTACTCATTTAGTCCAATATGTATAAAACTAGCACATCATCTAAAGCACCCATATAACGAAACTAATCACGAAATTTATCAACAGATATTATAAAATATTTTTAACACCAAGTTATTTATTTAAAATAATATTTTATTAATAAAATAGTTTATTATAAAATTTGGCGTGTTAGTAGCTCAATTAGTAGTGGGATTGCGATGAGGCGGTACTTATCCCCTAGGTACCGGGCTCGAATCCCACGGAAGGCAAAAACTCACAAGGATTTCCAATTTGAGGAAAGGGGGGTGCGAGAAGCTCGTGAGGTAACACAGCCAGTAACGCCGAATGTCCGTGGTGTTACACTCGCTCACCCCTTACTTTATTTCGGCGCTTTCACCTATGAATATGATTCGATACCCAAACTGTATTTTCTCTTTGACTCTTTGTCCTTCAACTGATCTAACTCGATAGTTTATGGGTAAACGTCAAAAATAAGTTATGAGGGGACATTCTAAAAACTAAATTTGAAAATCGGCCAAAGAAAATTACCATAAATCAGAAAACCAATCAGTGGATAATATAGTCACTTTTCACACGGTTGTTTTGGTGTTGGTTTCACTCAAATCGGACTTATAGTGAAGGAGAATGATGCAAAATAACGAATTCTATAAACGAAGAAGTCCGGTATTTTAGAGAGAAATTGGGGATTGTTAAAAATCTGGAAAATTATGTTTAATTGACGAGTTAAATAAATGAAATAATATACTCAAATTTGGGCGAAAATGGAGAAAGTTTTCTGGAACGATAGGGTTATTGTTGTGTTTGCTCTTTGGTTTTACGGCTGCCCTTCCAACTCCCTTCCCTTCTTTGGTTTGTTTTATTTGATTAACAAATAGGGTTCATAGAGTCAAACCCATTGGTCTCTTTATTTATATTTTACTATTATTATTTTTATTTTGTTAAAATAAACTAATAATTATTAAATCTCTTTTTTAATATTCCTTCAAACACCATTTAGTTTTCCAAACATTACTAATATTTTATAAATTAAAGTAATTAAAATAATCAGTATATAAAAACATATTACTAATGACTGAAACTTTCACATTCAAAATAATCCCTACAATTATATTTATTTCTCAGAATATTCATATTCTAATAATACCATCATATTAGAAAATAGTTAATAGTATAAAATAAATAAAAATGAATATATAAAAAGAAAGATATATATATATATATATATATATATATATAATCACAATTTCAAAATGAATATATAAAAAGAAAGATATATTTAGAAATAATTAAGATAAGAGATACTTAAAAATGATTAAAATATAAATATGTACACACTTAACATTAGTCAAACATATAAGAAAATACCATATTAATTACCAAAAACATATACACTTAAAATCATATAAAATCTTGTTCTTTAAAATATTACACTAAAATACTTTTATTTTTATAAAAAATATATATAAAATAATAAAGTAAAATATTTATTATTTTAATTGCTCATTAAATATAATATCTATCAAACCAGCACATCATAGAAAACATCCCTATAACGATAATTACTCACAAAAATAATTATTTAAAATCCTATTTAATTAATAAATTAGTTTGTTATCAAATTTAGGATGTTATAGAAGCTACCACGCAACACACGTTTACCTCGACTATCAAGTATATGTGTCTCGGGTTGAGTTGAGGGGATCTATGAGACAATTTCATGTTACAGTGAAATTTATTGATTTTCCTTGAGTGACTTTGACCTTTGAATGTGATATTTTCTTGATTGAACATTTGTGTAATGATACGATCCTATTATGATTGTTTGCGTGTTCTTCTTACTTGTATTATACTATCATCATGATTTCGAAACTCACCTCCTTCGTTGTTTGTGTTTGACTAGTTGGGCCTGCATTTGCAAAATCGCAGTTATTACAAGTTAATGAGTCTTGAAGTTCAAGTTTGGGAGGAACTCCGCTCTGATAGGTGATATCTGGATTAAGGGTTTTAATTTATATTTTACTTATTTAATTCAAATAGAAATTTCATATGAAAACCTTAGAAGTACTAGTAAGTTTTTAGAATTAAATCAAGTGATTATTGTAAGACCCATAGTTTTTAAATCCTAAATTATACAATTTTAGGGTATTATGTGTGGAATTTCTTAGGCTTTTAGCTCAGTTTTTGGTACTTAGTGAGTTAAATGCCAATAATATATTTTTGGAATTTGGATTAAAATTATTTATCGGAAAATAATTTATTTACATTACGAAGAACTTATCACCGAACAATTTTGTTTAAAATATCTCGGGTTGCAAAAAATTTTATCTGTCAATTGAGTTGTGATGAGAGAAGATATTTTTATCAAAATGGTTTGAGAAGTGATCATTTTCATAAATATCAAAAATATCTAGATATTTAGATATTTATTGGTTTAGGTTTAATTATTGTATATATATATATGATATATATAATATATTATTATTATTATTAGGATTATTATAGTAATATATATATATAACATTATTATTATTAGTGTTATATAGTAAAATATACATATATATAGACATGTTAGAAAGCAGATAACGAAAGGGAAAAAGAAACAGAGGAAGCTGCCTTCCATCTCGCAAACCATCACCCTTCTTCTTTCTTTCTTTTCCATTTCTTTTTCGTTCTTTGGCTTCAAGAATAGAAACCCAAGGATTAGTGGGTAAGAAAGCAAGGATTTCTCAGCTTCATACTTCCTGGTTGATTCGAAAACGAAGAAAAACGGTGTTAGGGATTTCAAAACCGTCAAACACAAACCTCCCCGTTTCATCTAGATCTAAGCTTCATTTCGCGAAGAGATAGAAGGGAAAGTTGCTCACTACCACTCTACGGTGCTAGGGAACCCACTTTGGAAGCGACATTGCGAGCGGAGATTTTACTGGATTTACTCGCGGTACCTTAATCGCACGTTAAAGCTAACGTGAAGGTAAGGGCTCATTCCAAACTTTTAGTTTGCATTTAGGGACTTATTTGTGGTTGTGTGGAAAAGAATTTGGTTAGGGTTAAAGTAATGTTTCGTGGAAAATGAATTTTAAACTCATTTATGTATGATTTTGAGTATATGAAACTTGTTGTGTTTGAGTGATGGGTTGTGTTGATTTGTGTCGTCGTATTCGGCGTGTTCATACTTGATGTTCGTTGATTGATGTGATTGGTGTGAATCGTGGATTGAATTGGATATTTTGTTTGAGTTTGTTTTGTGCGGAATTTGAAAACCATTAAGTTAAACTAGTATTAAGAATGGGGAATCTCTTAATGTCTTGTTACTTAATGTGTCTTTGTTTTGTGAAAATCGTTTAAGTTAAAAGAGTATTAAGAATGGGGAATCTCTTAATATATCTGTTTGGTTAATGTTTCTTTGAAAATCGTTTAAGTTAAATGAGTATTAAGAATGGGAAATCTCATAATATCTATGTTTACTTAATGTCATCGTGAAAATGATTTTGTGGAGAAATGAATTGTTGTGCTTTGCCGTGAAATGTGTAAAAAATTTGTGAATATGTTTGAGTTTTGTCTGCGTTGGGATTGTCGAGTCAAGTTGATGTCATGTGATTTGTTGGTTCATCTTGTTTGCGTTGGGATTGTTGAGTCAAGGTGATGCCATGTGATTTGTTGGTTCATCTTGTTTGCGTTGGGATTGTCGATTCAAGGTGATGCCATGTGATTTGTTGGTTCATCTTGTCTGTGTTGGGATTGTCGAGTCAAGGTGATGCCATGTGATTTGTTGGTTCATCTTGTCTGTGTTGGGATTGTCGAGTCAAGGTGATGCTATGTGATTTGTTGGTTCATCTAGTCTGCATTGGGATTGTCGAGTCAAGGTGATGCCATGTGATTTGTTGGTTCATCTTGTCTGTGTTGGGATTGTCGAGTCAAGGTGATGCCATGTGAATTGTTGGTTCATCTTGTCTGCATTGGGATTGTCGAGTCAAGGTGATGCCATGTGATATGTTGGTTCATCTTGTCTGTGTTGGTATTGTCGAATCAAGGTGATGCCATGTGATTTGTAGGTTCATCTTGTCTGTGTGGGTATTGTGTTGTAACCGTTAAGCGGTATGTTTTGAAATTGTGCGTAAGTGTTTTGATTCAAATTTATGATTGAGGGTTTTGAAACTTGAGATGTCATTGTGATTGTGTTGACTATGCTAAGTGTTACGTTTTGGAATGGTGTGATAGCATGTTGATTTCAAAACTATTTCGAAGTTCATGATGTCGTGGTAATTGTGTTATAATCGCTAAGTGTTTTGTTTTGGAGTTGTTTATAAGTGTCATTGATTGCAAAACTATTTCGAAACTCAAGATGTCGTGGTGATTGCGCTATAATTGCTAAGTTTGATTGTTCGGATTTGTGGGTAAGTGTTGATTGATTTTGAAACCCTTTGAAAAGCTGGAAAATGCTGAATTTTGCTGTTTTTCTGCTGCTGTCTGATGTGTATTCGAATACAGACATGCTGTTTTTGCCACTGACTTACTGTGTAGTCGAATACAGACTGTTGTAGTCGAATACAGACATGTTGTTTTGCTGTTGAATGCTGAAATAGCCTTGTATTCGTATACAAAGATGCTGTATTCAAATACCACAATGTTGTTTTGTTAAAAACTTCATTTTTCAACCTTGTTTATGAATTTTTAGCATATGGTAACCCTTTTAAGGTGCATGATAGGTTGAAAGTTTATTTTGTGCATTTAAAAATTTAAATGTTATGTGTTAACTGTTAATTTCGGTTGGTGACCCTTTACAACTATTGTGGAAATCTGGGCTTTGCCCTCAGATGAGAGCCAGGATGACCCTACCGGTTCATACCCAACGGATGGGAATGCTTGATTGGAGCTACATTAGGAGGATCTCACGGGGCGCGTGGAGATCACTCAGGGTGTTTAGTTGTTTTGTCGAATGATCAGACTAGGTTGATAGAGGGAACATATGTCTTTCTTTTGGGTTGCCTTTATTTTTAAACTGGAAGACTGTACCACTTTTGATATGTAAATATTTTGAATTCATATTTTGAGAACTTTTTCCGCTGCTTGTAAATTATAATGACTTAATTATTTATCCAAATGTATTACCTCATTTATTTCGCTGTTTCATTTTAATTTCTTTTGAAAAAAAAAATACACCCTCGCTTTGAAAATCAGGGTGTTACATTGTGGTATCAGAGCTTTGGTTTGGTTTTCTTTGGGGGCTGTGGAACCTTTGGTTTAGGTTGTAGGTCAACCTGTAGTTTGTGAGTCGTTATCTGATCATGCATCGGGGTAATTGGTCTGACTTGTCAGATCAGGGGTAGTTAATATGTGTTGATATATTCGAAACTTAGTTTTGGAATTATTCGAAGTGGTGTTAACACTTCTTCTTGATGTTGGTTTTTCGGAAACACTACCTCCAAGAGGGAACGATGTTGCAAGGATGAACGTTAGTAGGGATGATCAAATGGTTGAAGCTACAAATAACATGGATGTTTTGTTGTTGCACGAACTGCTGCAAATACTCTGCGGGATCTGGAGAAGAGGAAAAGAGATATCTGTGCTCTTAAGATTAAGAGGGTTAGAATACTTTCGTCGTTACCATCCTCCAAAGTTCAAGGGTGATGAGGACTCAGGAAAAGAGTTAATTAGTGGATACAAGAAGTGGAAAAGATCTTCGAGATGACGAATTGTCAGGCAGAGTTGAAGCAAATCATGACGGCATGGAATTTATGAAATGGTTCCAAGGACACAGAAGCTATGTGTTGGTGTTAACTCGAAGATGATGAGTATGGATGGATTAACATTAGACTAATAAGGGATTTAAAGTAAAGATCTAAGTTGAGGACTTTTGTTAAGAGAAGTATTCGATGTTTTCCTGGAAGATTTCAGGATGAAACTAGATGAAGTTTTACAACTGTCAAAGAGATGTGAACATCATGGAATTGTTGAGAAGATGAGGCTTCCATTTGGAATAACATTTGGTGCTTAGGTGTCAATGAAAGAGACTGGTGTTGAAGTTAAGGGAGCGTTGCTCATTAGGAGTAAATACTCCTTTGGATTTTTGAGCGATGTTCGGAAAAACATAATGAATTAAGCCTTGATGTATTGAACTCTATGTTACCATTAAGTGGAATTTGAAGTATCGAGTACGAGATTACTTGAGATTGTGGAAATATAAGTTGGAGAGTCTATTAAAGGATGGAAATTACTAAGAGGACGTTAATATTTTGATGCTGTTAGCTCAGTTTTTGGTACTTAGTGAGTTAAATGCCAATAATATATTTTTGGAATTTGGATTAAAATTATTTATCGGAAAATAATTTATTTACGTTACGAAGAACTTATCACCGGACAATTTTGTTTAAAATATCTCGGGTTGCAGAAAATTTTATCTGTCAATTGAGTTGTGACGAGAGAAGATATTTTTATCAAAATGGTTTGAGAAGTGACCATTTTCATAAATATCAAAAATATCTAGATATTTAGATATTTATTGGTTTAGGTTTAATTATTGTATATATATATATATATATATGATATATATAATATATTATTATTATTATTAGGATTATGATAGTAATATATATATATATAACATTATTATTATTAGTGTAATATAGTAACATATACATATATATGGACATGTTAGAAAGCAGAGAACGAAAGGGAAAAAGAAACAGAGGAAGCTGCCTTCCATCTCGCAAACCATCGCCCTTCTTCTTTCTTTCTTTCTTTTCCCTTTCTTTTTCGTTCTTTGGCTTCAAGAATAGAAACCCAAGGATTAGTGGGTAAGAAAACAAGGATTTCTCAGCTTCATACTTCCTCGTTGATTCGAAAACGAAGAAAAACGGTGTTAGGGATTTCAAAACCGTCAAACACAAACCTCCCCGTTTTATCTAGTTCTAAGCTTCGTTTCACAAAGAGATAGAAGGGAATGTTGTTCACTACCACTCTACAGTGCTAGGGAACCCACTTTGGAAGCGACGTTGCGAGCGGAGATTTTACCGAATTTACTCGCAGTACCGTAATCCCACGTTAAAGCTAACGTGAAGGTAAGGGATCCTTCCAAACTTTTAGTTTGCATTTAGGGACTTATTTGTGGTTGTGTGGAAAAGAATTTGGTTAGGGTTAAAGTAATGTTTCATGGAAAATGAATTTTAAACTCATTTAAGTATGATTTTGAGTATATGAAACTTGTTGTGTTTGAGTGATGGATTGTGTTGATTTGTGTCGTCTTATTCGGCGTGTTCATACTTGATGTTCGTTGATTGATGTGATCGGTGTGAATCGTGGATTGATTTAGATATTATGTTTGAGTTTGTTTTGTGCGGAATTTGAAAACCATTAAGTTAAACGAGTATTAAGAATGGGGAATCTCTTAATGTCTTGTTACTTAATGTGTGTTTGTTTTGTGAAAATCGTTTAAGTTAAAAGAGTATTAAGAATGGGGAATCTCTTAATATATCTGTTTGCTTAATGTTTGTTTGAAAATTGTTTAAGTTAAATTAGTATTAAGAATGGGGAATCTCTTAATATATGCGTTTACTTAAAGTCGTCGCAAAAATGATTTTGTGGAGAAATGAATTGTTGTGCTTTGGCATGAATTGTGTAATAAATTTGTGAATATGTTTGAGTTTTGTCTGTGTTGGGATTGTCGAGTCAAGGTGATGCCATGTGATTTGTGATGGTATGTATGACCTCAGTTTTACAGAAAATTATGCAGAATAATGCATATTCTAACAATATGCGCAGCAGTTTAATAAATTTGAAATTTACTAAACACAAGATTAAACAAGGTCCCTAATAATCAATCCTAATGAATATCAAACTATATGAATTATTGTATATATGGAGGAATGCATCAGAAACAATTATTATTCAAGATGTTGATTTTCATGCAATCACGTTAAGACAATTAATCATGCAAAGTCACTTAACACAGAATCTTAATCATGCATTTTATCAATATCAAAAACATAATAATTGCAGAAATTTAAATGAGATAAGGGAAAGAAAAGTGTACGCAGATTTTTATACTGGTTCAGCCGCCTCTTGACGGCCTACGTCCAGTCCTAAGATCGAACCTGATCTTAGCCTTTCCAATAGAACTTCTTAGAATCAATTTACAGATTTTACACAGCGCCTCGCCTCAATCTTAAACTATTCTCCCCGTTCTATATTTCCCTCCCTGAATTCCCGAGTTTAAATCCCATAAACTCTACCAAGAATCCAGTCAAGTGTCCTCTTGTTGACAGCCCTCAACCCGGAAGAACACCACCAGTACCAACTGGATTTTCGCAAAGTGGTTTGGTTACATAAATTGATTTATAGAAATTGAAACAGATAAAATTTACAAAGTTCTTGATCTTTCTTCTTCACAAAGTCGTCTTTCTCTATTCAGTCTTTTTCAATCCTTATTGATCACAAATGTAATTTGTTCATGGCTGAAAAAGATGTTCAAAGTAATATCAGTTGAGAAAGAGTTAGTGGTATATGATGTATACAAGTTATAACAGTGGTATGTTGTGTATGTGTTTCATATGGTTTTTGAGAAGAAGAGAATGAAAGCAGTTTATATAGTTTCAGGAAAAATAACACATGAATCGATTTACTCAATCAATTCATTAAAGTTATAAAGCATACTAATCGATTTACCAAATCGATTTCGCGAATCTTGTTTTTCTTGAATCTTGAAACTGCATAAGCTAATTGATTCATCTAATCGATTATTTTAAATGACTTCTTCAGACTTGAATGAATGTTCATATTTGAATCGATGTGCATAATCGACTTGGGATGTTTTGTTCCAACAACGAGATCAAAACAATCGATGTACTCAATCGATTCAAACATTTACATAGTTCTTAAGTCATCTCTGTTTCTAAAACTTTTGTACCAATCGCTTTAGTCAATCGATTTCACTGGTTGCTGGAACACAGTGATTTTCACAAATCAATTTGCCTAACCGATTTGACTAGTTACAGAGAGTTGGCTTTAATCAACGTAATCGATGTGCCTAATCGATTATGGACTTAAGTTTGAAGAACATTTCATCAGTTGGTTCATTCAATCGATTTACCAAGTCGATTGATGCCAAACTTATTTTAAAAGACAAATGTTAATGGATTTTTGCTAATAGATTGTGTATGTTCTTGACCAAGATTATTTTTAAACTTATTTTAGTAAATCGATTTGCCTAACCGATTTGTGAAACATTTACTTGGTTCTGTAACTCTCACAACCGATTGTGTCAATCGACTTTAACAATCCAAATATCCTTGAGTTTGGAACAATCGACTTTCCACATCGATTAGGCCCCAAATCAGCATGCCACTGACTTGAACCATTATTTTCAATAAAATGACCAATCGATGTGTCTAATCGATTTTAGGCAATCAGTTTAGACTTGTAATAAGAAAAATTGATTGGCCAAATCGATTAGCCTGCAAAACAACATGCTACTGACTTGCACACTTAATTTCCAATAAATGTGCAAATCGATTTGCCTAATCGACTGCTCTTCACTAAATTCACATTTACATACAACCCTATTACAAAAATGATTTCACTAATCGATTTGCTTAATGAATCTTCAAACTTTTGTTGATTTCTTGAGTTCCAAGCCGTTGTCTCAAGTTTGTAAGGTTGAGTTGTTGTTCCTGAAAATTTTTCTCAGTTCACAATGTCAAAATTATTTCATGATGTATGTTTGTCAATAATATCAAAAATAGACTTATGTCTAACAATTTGTTGGTTCATCTTGTCTGCGTTGGGAATGTCGAGTCAAGGTGATGCCATGTGATTTGTTGGTTCATCTTGTCTGTGTTGGGATTGTCGAGTCAAGGTGATGCCATGTGGTTTGTTGGTTGATCTTGTCTGCGTTGGGATTGTCGAGTCAAGGTGATGCCATGTGATTTATTGGTTCATCTTTTCTGTGTTGGGATTGTCGAGTCAAGGTGATGCCATGTGATTTGTTGGTTCATCTTGTCTGCGTTGGGATTGTCGAGTCAAGGTGATGCCATGTGATTTGTTGGTTCATTGTGTCTGCGTTGGGATTGTCGAGTCAAGGTGATGCCATGTGATTTGTTGGTTCATCTTGTCTGCATTGGGATTGTCGAGTCAAGGTGATGCCATGTGATTTGTTGGTTTATCTTGTTTGTGTTGGGATTGTCGAGTCAAGGTGATGCCATGTGATTTGTTGGTTCATCTTGTCTGTGTGGGTATTGTGTTGTAACTGTTAAGCGGTGTGTTTTGAAATTGTGCGTAAGTGTTTTGATTCAAGTTTATGATTGAGGGTTTTGAAACTTGAGATGTCATTGTGATTGTGTTGATTATGCTAAGTGTTACATTTTGGAATTGTGTGATAGCATGTTGATTTCAAAACTATTTCGAAGTTCATGATGTCGTGGTAATTGTGTTATAATCGCTAAGTGTTTTTTTTGGAGTTGTGTGTTAGTGTGATTGATTGCAAAACTGTTTCAAAACTCAAGATGTCGTGGTGATTGCGCTATAATTGCTAAGTTTGATTGTTCGAATTTGTGGGTAAGTGTTGATTGATTTTGAAACCCTTTGAAAAGCTAAAAAATGCTGAATTTTGTTGTTTTTCAGCTGTTGTCTGATGTGTATTGGAATACAGCAAGCTGTATTCGAATACATACATGTTGTTTTTGCCACTAACTTACTGTTTAGTCGAATACAAACTGTTGTAGTCGAATACAGACATGCTGTTTTGCTGCTGAATGTTGAAATAGCCTTGTATTCAAATACAAAGATGTTGTATTCGAATACAACAATGTTGTTTTGTTAAAAACTTCATTTTTCAACCTTGTTTATGAATTTTTAGCATATGGAAACCCTTTTAAGGTGCATGATAAGGTGAAAGGTTTTTTTGTGAATTTAAAAACTTAAATGTTATGTGTTAACTGTTAATTTCGGTTGGTGACCCTTTATAACTATTGTGGAAATTTGGGCTTTGCCCTTAGATGAGAGCCAAGATGACCCTACCGGTTCATACCCTACGGATGAGAATGCTTGATTGGAGCTACGTTAGGAGGATCTCACGGGGCGCGTGGAGATCACTCAGGGTGTTTAGTTGTTTTGTCGAATGATCAGACTAGGTTGACAGATGGAACATATGTCTTTCTTTTGGGTTGCCTTTATTTTTAAACTGGAAGACTGTACCACTTTTGATATGTAAATATTTTGAATTCATATTTTGAGAACTTTTTCCGATGCTTGTAAATTATAATGACTTAATTATTTATCCAAATGTATTACCTCATTTATTTCTCTGTTTCATTTTAATTTCTTTTGAAAAAAAAATACACCATCGCTTTGAAAATCGGGGTGTTACAATTATACTTAATTCAAGCTTATCGAGATTGCATTATTTTAATGGATAAAATAAATTTAAAGTGTTTTTATTTCTATTTTTGAGAAACGTGATATTCTAAATTAAATATAAAGTTTTTAATTCCTTGAAAATATATTTTTATTTATCCGCTGCAAATTTTATAGGAATATGATATAAATTATTATATATATTATTTTGGGATTTAGGGTGTCACATTAGTGGTATTGGAGCAGGTCTCTCCAATCAGGCCGAGTGGGTCGAATGTCGATTCTATGTTATGAATGTCAGTCGTGTCAATTGTGTCTTCTTGTGTAATAATTATTTTCTCTATGATGTTTCCCGTTATATAATTGTGTTAAGGGTTATATACTTTTGTATTATGATTCATATTTTCGAGATTACTAATTAACTGTTTATTATTTGCTTACTCTGATTGTGTTATGCATCCTAAATTCCTACCTAAGTGAGTAAATAAATCATGAAATTACTTATTAAGATTTGAGTTAATTTTAATTGTTGACAAGATTATGTTAGTTACTTGTTGCTTATTGCTTGTCTACCGAACTACGATTTTTGCACTCTTATTT
The DNA here is from genome assembly GCA_037974875.1 of Cicer bijugum. Classification (NCBI taxonomy): domain Eukaryota; kingdom Viridiplantae; phylum Streptophyta; class Magnoliopsida; order Fabales; family Fabaceae; genus Cicer; species Cicer bijugum. The sequence continues at coordinate 6,888,560 of JBBPBT010000183.1, forward strand.
TATATGAATAGTTGGAAGTAATAATTTTGATTTAGATAGTATGAAATTCATATTATTAGCAATAGTAATTCTTGAATATTAGAGGTTGGTAGAATGTAGAATTATTTAAAAATGACATTTTGAAGAAGTTAAAGTTTACTTATTTTGTATGATTAAAATAACTTTTGATTATTTTAAAGAAACTAAATTAAGTTGAATTTTTGTTGATTTATAAAATAACAATAATTCTATACTATTGATTTTATTTAATGTTTAAAACAACTTAAAATTTATAGTATGTTTTACTATATCTTGTTTTTAAGAAAATTGAAAAGAGTTGTTATCTTGGTTTAGGGGGCTGGTGTGAATATTGAATCGTGAGGGTGTTGGGATATTTATTTGAAATGATTGATTTTCAGATTATGATATTATGAAGTCATTAGAGTTTGACTCGATGTTAGAGTTTTAGAGTTTAAGAACACTTCAGTGATTTACAATAGTATTAATGATAAAATGTCTACTAATTGAGATAGCGAAGAAAAATCTTCTCAATAGTGAAATTCTTTTTGAAAAATTATCTAAATTTTGGATCCTATAATTGATGTATTTTACAAGTAGATTTTTTTTTGTTATATGAATTAACATAAAAAAAAATGGTATGCATTAGATTTGTATGTGTAGAGTGCATCATGTAGATTGATATGTGTAGAGTGCATCATGTAAATTGGTATGCATATAGAAACTAAAATTTATTTTATCAATTTTTTTTATTAATTATAAAATTGCAATTCTTATTTGAGACTTAATTTATAAGATTAGAACAAAACTCCAAAATCATTAAAACTGATGATGTGTTATGTTTTGGACCAATTTAGTGGCATGATAGAAACTGAGGGATATATCTATAAGCATGTTGAGAAGTTAGTGTGATAGGAGGCTACTATTTTGTAGATTTATTAATTAGTGTAATTCATTATCATTATCATATGTTTTATGTTTTGTTTCTTGTGCACTACTTTAATGTATATAAATATACATTTTTTTTAAGTTTGATAATATAAGAAAATAAATTGGAACTATTTTAGAAGTGTTAATTAATTGTAAAATTTCCTATCTATATATAATTTAAATTTTATTTTAAAATATAAGTTGAAAATAATAATTTTTACAATGATTAACTATTTAGAAATGTGTTTTTGATGATTAAAGTACAAATGAATTTTAGAAATCTTATAGATTTTAAAAAAATATGTGATTTATTTTATTTGTATTGTATTTAGAAACGTGATTTATCTTTGTTGTTTTATTTAGACTTGAATTATTGAAAAATAATTTAAAGGAAAAATTGGATTTCTCAATGATTTTTTTTTGGTGCTAAATGGTTAGTGATATTCTTTTAATAATAATTTTCGTCTAGAAATCAATTTTTTGAATGATGTGTAACATTGAAAGTGGTTTTCGCACTACCTGATTCAATTTGGTTTGGTAATGTGTGGTATCTTCTAGTAAATAATTATTTATCTTATATTCTGCTTGGAAAATCTATATATGCTTTCATTTGTTGTAACTTATAAGTGATGGTTAATTCAAAAGAAAATTTAATCATGATCAATTTGGAGTAGTTAGACCTCTATGAGAATATGTTTCATTTGTAGAATCATCGTTTGAGTTATGAGATGAAGGTAAAATCTTGATGCTAATTTTTGGATTAATTATTTGAATATGTATATGATTACGTAAATCTTAAATTGTTCGTGTTTCAAGTGTTCTAATTGTTGGGAATTGGTGTATAGAGTTAGAGTAGTCGAGAGCATCAAAATGTTAAATAGTTTTATATTCCTTCAATCAAATTATTGGTTATATATTGATGTTAGTGGCCTTTCTTTTGTTGTTGTAACTAGTAGTAAATTACAAATAAATTATTGTGATGGTGTAATTAATTGAATTTTTAACTTGCAGTAAGGAATAGGAGTTGTGGCGCTGCCTTCGCACTCCTGAACCACGTTAAAGATACTTTTAATTATTAATATTTGAATTTGAATGACTGCAGTTATAGTTCCTTAAGTAGTTCACTACATGAGTAGGAGGGACTAGCTACCCCAATGACTCATCGTCAACAAAAGAGACAACGATAACTCATTATTTTGTTAGAAGTACCTTTTAATTTTATTTTTAAATAATTAAAAAACAAGTTCACTGCTTATATCAATTGAATGAATTTAATTATTAAATATATGTTATTGGGAAATATTATCTCTATTATTATTTTTTTCCTTGATTATATATATAATATGTTTGTATAGAGTAATTGATTGTAGTTCTATTATAGTGTTATTAAGTTGTTAGATGTGCTTTATATTTTAAAAAGTTACTCTCTTTCTCAGACCTAAGTTAAATTTGTTAAATGTTTCATGATATGTTTTAGACTTTATTATAAGGAGTAAAACTAGTAATATTTGATTGGAAAGAAATAGTTGAAATTGACAACATGCTTGAAATGTGTTTCATTTAACCAAACAAAATTAACTACGTTATTATTGACAAAATTTATATGTTATGTTTTATATGTAAATTATAGTAAGTAACTTTATGATATTTTATTTCATAAATGAATGGTAAATGTGATAAGTATTTTATTTCGTAATTGAATGATAAATGTTCTGTGTTTAATTGATTTATTTTGTCATGTTAGTCTATCATGCTATGTTAGTTGATTTTCTACATGTTGTGCTTAATTGGAGATTGAATGTCTTAAATATATTTATAGACTAAGTTTGAACCTTGAGGGTGGTAAGTTAGATATTAGTTCACTCACCGCAAATTTCGAGGACGAAATTCTTTAACAAGGGGAGAATTGTAACACCCTAAATTTGATAATAAACTATTTTATTAATTAAATAGGATGTTAAGCAATTAATTTGATTTTAAATTATTTTAGAATATATGTTGATAAATTTTGTGAGTAAGTTTTGTTATATGGAGGCTTTTTATGATGTTATGGTTTGAAATATATTATATTTAATGAGCAATATAAATAATAAATATTTTATTTTACTATTTTATATATTTTTTTAAAAAGAATAGTATTTTAATGTAACATTATAAAGAACAAGATTTCTTATATGATTGACTAATGTTTAATGTGTACATATTTATATTTTAAACATTTTTAACTATCTCTTATTTTAATTATTTCTAAATATATCTTATTTTAGTTATTTATTCTATAAATAATTATCTTGAGATCGTAGTAATATTGTGTTCGATTTTCTTTGTTTTTATATACTTATTTCTTATTTTGGAATTGTGATTATATATATATATATATATATTATGATTTAGTAATTAACACAAAATATTGTTGTTATATCTATTTATTTTATAATTTTGACTATTTTCTAATATGATGGTACTATTATAATATCAGTATTTTGAGAAATAAGTATAATTGTAGGGATTATTTTGAATATGAAAGTTTTAGTTATTAGTAATATGTTTTTTTTTTTATATATTGATTATTTTAATTACTCTAATTTATAAAATATTAGTAACGCTTGGAAAACTAAATGGTGCTTGGAGGAATATTAAAAAGGAGATTAAACAATTATTAATTTTATTTCAACAAAATAAAAATAATAATAGTAAAACAAAAACATAAATAAGGAGACCTTGTGAACCCTAATTTTTACTAAAATAAAAAAAAATAAAAAAAAAACAAAGAAAAGGGGAGGAAGTTGGACTCGCCGCCGTAGAACCAAAGAGTAAACACAACAACAACCTATCGTTTGATACCGGTGATCGATAACTCTTCTATAAAAGTTTCTCCATTTTTATCCAAATTTGAGTATGTAATATCATTCATTTTACTCGTCAATTAAACATACTTTTCCAAATTTTTAACAACCCCAATTTCTCTCTAAAATACCCGGCTTCTTCGTTTGTATAATTCGTTATTTTACACCGTTCTCCTTAACCGTAAGTCTAATTTGAGTGAAACCAACGCCAAAACGATCGTGTGAAAAGTGGTTATATTATCCATTGATTGGTTTTCTGATTTATGGTAATTTTCCTTGGCCTAATATCGAATTTAGTTTTTAGAGTATGTGTCACAATTTATTTTTAACTTTTACCCATAAATTGTCGAGAGTTAGATCGATTGAAGGAAAAAGAGTCAATGAACAAAGGCTTTTTCTTGTGGAATCATATTCGTATGTGAAAGCATCAAATTAAGGTAAGGGGTGAGAGAGCGTTTGAATTCATGAGTATAATATATTATGAGACGAACAGGAAAACCGTATATCCCAACGATTCATCCGGGGCTCGCTACGTATGGCAGTAGCCCTTTGAGGGATAAATTAATTAATGCGCAAATATTAAAATTGTGAGATTAAAATATAGAATAGAAATATTTGTAGGGTGTTGATTGATTTAATTTATTTGAATGTGTGATATTGATATTATTGTGATATCGGGTGTCGAATTAAATTTATATATGTGTGTGTGATTAGATGAGTTTATGTGATGTGATAACAAAATATGGATGTGTGGTGATAATTTTATGTAATGATGATGATGTACGATTAATAATTGTAATGCTATAAATTTGTGATGAGTTTATGTGATGATAATGATAGTGATGTTCTAAACCGTGATGAGAATATTGAATTAACCCCATAGTTGATGAAATAATGGTGATTTGAATTTGTATTTGAGATGACGGTTTTTAATGGAGTATTATATACCAACGAGGGGAGAAAATAAATATTGTGAATTTGTGAAGTGGAGATTATTTTTTCATCAAATAGGTAGGGTCTGACAAGCCTAGTGATTCTGGGGAAGCACAACTGAATGAGCCTAATCGTGGCGGTCTGCTGTTGAGACTTAAGGCAAGATTGTTAGCCCTTGGAGGTATTCGGGTGGAGAATTCCTAGGTGACTTGGAGGTAGCACTCCAAATGTCGGAAGCTACCACGCAACACACGTTTACCTCGACTATCACGTATATGTGTCTCGGGTTGTGTTGAGGGGATCTATGAGGACAAGGCCAATTTGAATTGTCCATCCACTGGGATGGTGGAATAGTATCAAGCCTCCCAACGAAGTACTTCAGAGTTAGAATGGTACCACATTTTGAAGTAGAGTCTAAGTTCATGCATAGCATTGCATTTCATTGTAACAGTTTTGTTGTTATTAATATGTATCGTGTGTGGTGATAATTTCTATGAGACAATTTCATGTTACAGTGAAATCTATTGATTTTCCTTGAGTGATTTTGACCTTTGAATGTGATATTTTCTTGATTGAATATTTGTGTAATGATATGGTCCTATTATGATTGTTTGCGTGTTCTTCTTACTTATATTATAATGTCATCATGATTTCGAAACTCACCTCCTTTGTTGTTTGTGTTTGATTGGCTGGGACTATGTTTGCGAAATCGCAGTTATTACAGGTTAATGAGTCTTGAAGTTCATGTTTGGGAGGAACCCCACTCTAATTGGTGATACCAAAAATAAGGGTTTTAATTTGTATTTTACTTATTTAATTCGAATAGAAATTTCATATGAAAACCTTAGAAGTACTAGTAAGTTTTTAGAATTAAATCAAGTGATTATACTTAAATCAAGCTTATCGAGATTGCACTATTTTAATGGATAAAATAAATTTAAAGTGCTTTTATTTCCATTTTTGAGAAACGTGATATCCCAAATTAAATATAAAGTTTTAATTCCTTGGAAATATATTTTTATTTATCTGCTGTAAATTTTTTAGGAATATGATATAAATTATTATATATATTATTATGGGATTTAGGGTGTCACAATGAGCACAATTTACTAAAAACGTAAATCATAAATGTACCGCCTATCACAGATTGAAGTACTCTTTACTAAGGTACCACCTATCACGGGTCAACAAGATTAACCAAAAATGTGCAGTCTATCGCGGACCTTACACAACGCGACAATCCCTGCAAGGATAAGATCAACAAACAAATCACATGGCATCATCTCGTGGCCCATCCGGTCACCACTATCACCATGGCCCATCCGGTCGGCATGTACAATGAAATGCATGAGCATACTCTGACTCTATCCACGACAATCATTAAGTAAATGCATATATTAAAAGATTCCCCATTTTAAATACTCATTTAAGTCTAACGATTTTCACGACAATCATAAGTAAATGCAGATATTAAAAGATTCCTCATTTTGAATACTCATTCCACCACACACATAAAATTTAATCCACAATTTACATTAAATTCGATCAATTCAAAAAAACCACAAAATCCACACCAAGTTCAATCATCAATCACCACAAATTTCCACAAAACTCAAACATAACACATGCCAAACTAATTTTCACAAACCACAACTCAACACATCAAATTTATTTTCCTCAACAACACACATAGATGAATTAAATTCCTTTTCCATGAAAACACTCATCAATTTCACCAAAAACCCAACTCCAAACTTTCACCCATAAAAGCATTAAATTCATTTTCCCCAAATCTACACTTCAAATCCAACAAATTTATTTTCTACACAACCACAAATAAGTCCCTAAATGCAAACTAAAAGTTCGGAAAGAGCCCTTACCTTAACGTTAGCTTTAGCGAGCGATTAATTCTAATAAATCTCTGTTCGCATCGCAGCTTCCAAAGTTAGTTCACTAGCACTGTAGCATGGGGGTGAACAACTTTCCCTTCTATCACTTCTTGAAACGAAGCTTAGATCTAGAAGAAAAGTGAAGATTTGTGTTTGTGGGTTTTGGTTTTTGGTTTTTCGTGAAACAGAGAAAAGAAGAAGTTCTCGCGAAGTCTGAGAGGAAATGATTTTCTTTCTGTTTTCCTTTCTTCCTTTTTCCTTACTTGCTATTTCATAAAATTACCATTTCACACATCACTTCCCAAACCACTTTTTGTTAAAAATATCAACTCTCGTCGCAACTCAATTGACAGATATAAATTTCAGCAACCTGAGATATTTTTAACAAAACTGTCCGGTATTAAATTCTTTGTAACATAAATAAATTATTCTTCAACAAAAGATTCACCAAAATTAATCTAATTTATTTATTGACGAATAATTTTAATTGGGGCGTCAAAAGATGTTTTTGAGCATTAAACTCACAAAATATCAATAACATGGCTAAAAAGCCTCAGAGTTCAACATAAAAACACACCAAAATACATAAATTAGAATTTAAAACTATTGGTATTACAGTGGTCATCTTATAGGTTCTGAATTTATACACGGTTACAATGTTTGGGTAAACCATTGAGAGGAAATAACATTGTCTATGGAAATAGAAGATCGTGTGAAAGATAAAGAGGCCTCATATGATGACATTGGCTTACTTTACAACATATTTATGCATGTGAGAGAAGTAGAGGGAGGCAAAAAATACCCTAACGAGGATGATTAGAAGTTTTATAATTTGAATAACTAGGCAAAGCGAGAGTTGAATCCATGATGTGAAAATTTCACTAATCACATATAATTCGACATTACTTATTAAATTATCTTTATGGATAGAGCAATGCATCGTTCAATGCTCTTTTGGAGTTATTGAAAGAAGCAATGCCTAAATTGAATAATACAAAAGCCATGGTAAAAAATTTAGACCTTGATTATAAATAGATTCATGTATATCCAAATGTTTGTATGTTGTATAGGAAAGAGAATGAAACTAACGATACATGGAAAACTTGTAAAGCTTCACGATGGAATGAATTACTCAAGTAGGTTTAGAGTTTGAGGATACAAAGTATGATCATAAAGTTCCTAAAAAACTTTTGATGCACTTTCCACATATTCCAAAACTTCAAAGACTATCTATGTCTTCAAAAACAACCGAGTCAATGAGATGGCATGAAGAAGGCTACTTAAAGAATGGTAAATGAAGGCATCCTGCCGATGGCCAAGCATGGAAGGACATTGACATGCTTCATTCCAATTTTTCTTGTGAGGATTGTAACGTAAGGCATGGCTTATCAAGTGATGGATTCAATGTATTTAGAACTATGAGCATACGACACAGTACATGGTTTTTCATGATGCTAGTATACAATTATCAGCCTTTGTTGTTCATGAATTATGAATGTACAATGATGTTGTTATTGATTATTGCAACACATTCATTAGGAAAAGATATAGATGTGTGTATAAATTTGGTTACATAAAGCAACATTAGAAAATATTAATTAGTTTTTAGTATTTTGATATGCTTGATTACTCATAGATTAACACTACGCAAAAATAGGATTTTACAGCGCTTTTTTAAAGACATTTACAACGCTTTTTCAAAAAAATAAGCATTGTAGAATCTAGCACTGTAAAATGATACAACAACGCTTTTTAAAAGAAAAAAGCACTATAAAATAGGTAGATATATTGTGTGCTTGTTATGCACCTTTTACAACACTTATTTGAAAAAGTGTTGCCAATGGTGCATTCAATATATGTATTATTATACACCTTTTACAGCAGTTATTGAAAAGAGCGTTGTAAAAGGTGCACTCAATATATGCATTATTATGCACCTATTACAACGCTTATTAGAAAAAGCGTTGTAAAAGGTGCATTCAAAATATTCATTATTATGCACCTTTTATAGCGCTTTTACAAAGAAGCGTCGTAAAAGGTTATCTTTTAAAGTGCTTTTTCAAAGAAGCATTGTAGAAGGTGTATTCAATATATTCATTATCATGCACCTTTTACAACGCTTTTTTCGAAAACCGCTGTAAAAGGTGCATTCTTATTTTAGTTTTATTTAAAAACATTGTAAATTAAATTTTTATAAAGAACTTTTTGGTTTTTTATGGTATCTTTTTAGAAAGTGCTGTCTTTTAAGTTTTTTTTTTCCAAAATTATTTTCATCTAGAATCAGTTCACAATTTCACACAATCAGTACGCAACAACATAACTATATAACTTTACACAACAACATAAATATATTCATATAAATATTCAGATATTGACAACAGCTCATATTCATATAACTACATATTCACAACTTTTCAAATGTGCCCTATTCATATGCATATAACTAACAGAACTACATAGAACTACACATAACAGAACTAGCTACCATATATTCAGATCCCTTGCAGCATGCTATTTCCCAGTAAATCAAATAATTTTCATTTCAATCACATTCTGACACCAATCTTCCTTTAATTTAATTAGATCTTTCTTAGAGTATGTTGGACTGGAATTGTCAAAGTACTGTGCAATATAATAATTGAACATAAATAAGTTATAATCAAATATATACATAGTTTATATATGAAAATCAAATAATGAAAATACCATATTGTTTCTGGGATAATAGTTTGATTGCTATCAACAATCTCCTTCATGAATCCATGTGTTGTTATTTGACTTTCGCTTCGACACTGTAGCACCTCTTCGAGCTCGAAAAACTTGTAAAGAACTATCGAATAAATAAATTTGATTATTATAGCATTAACAAACACATTATTTATATATATATATATATATATATATATATGTAAGAAATAAATGAATATTACTTACGTGTTGAACATAGTCTTTATATTGGAGTTATTGTTGTAATTGTCGTGCAAGAGATCTAAATAGTATATAACTTTAGAGGTCGCATTGATTGCAAATAGCACCCAATATGCCCTACAACAACAAAAATTTGGTTTGCAGTTTTGTTTACACAACTAATAAATTAGGATCTCATAAATTAAAAAAGATATAAATAAATAATATATAATTACATACCCTGAATTATATGGTGCAAGGAACAACTTATCCTTCTCTATATTTCCTAATAGTATATCTACAATGTATTTCTTTACATTCACTGGATCGAGTTTACACATCGAAAGTTTATGAGGAGACAAGAATGAAAATCTATTTGACAATCTGCGCATGCACACCAACTTCTCATACAAAAACCTTCAATAAAAATTTCAAATTAGATTAATTACCAATAAATTAAATAAATTACCAATAAATTAAATTAAAAGTAATTTTCACCTAATGTATAAGTTGATGACAGTAGCACTCAGGTCCTTATGGTTGAGAAGTTCGTATATGTGCTCCTTTTCAAGTAGTTCTTCAAACTCATCTCTGAATATAGCTTTATTCATGCTTATGATGCGTGAATCGCCGTTGCTGCTCATATTCCTTTTTACTTGTATGTCAAGACACGACCCATATTTAGCAAGGCATGACTGACTTATTTTAGGAGCAGCAACAACTAATTTTTCACAATCCAGTTTTTTAGCAGCAACTTTGGCAGCTTTATTACACTCCAGTTTTTGAAAGTTTGCCAGCTTTATTACCCTCCAATTTTTGAAGTTTGCCAGCTTTACTTTTACCACGAACATCTAGTTGTGGTGCGGTAGCTGGTTTATTGTGGCAGATGGTTTTGTTGTGCGGGTGGTTTATTGGATTGAATCTGAAAAAATGAGGTTAAATGTTAGTTTATTAAATCTCAAAAACTCACAAACCTTACAGAATAAATGTGACAAACCTTTTCCGGCGATGTAACTGAATCGTTTCTGGGAATCTTCTTATCATTCCCTTTAGACTTTGTCTGAATCTAAAAAAAATGTGAAATTAAAGTTAACAACGGAAAAAATTAGTATGTACTAATTAATGTGACACCCTAAATCCCAAAATAATATATATATATATATATATATATATATATAATAATTTATATCATATTCCTATAAAATTTGCAGCGGATAAATAAAAAAATATATATTTCCAAGAAAATAAATCTTTATATTTAATTAAGGATATCACGTTTCCCAAAAATAAAAACAAAAATCCTTATTCCCGGTATCACCTTTTAGAGCGGGGTTCTTCCCAAACTTGAACTTCAAGACTCATAATAGAACCGTATCATTACAAAAATATTCCATCAAGAAATTATCACATTCAAAGGTCAAAATCACTCAAGCAAAATCAATAGATTTTACTATAACATCAAATTGTCTAAGAGAAATTATCACCACACAAGATACATATTAATAACAAAAAAACAATTACAATAAAATGCAATGCTATGCATGAGCTTAGACTCTACTTCACAATGTGGTACCATTCTAACTCTAAAGTACTTGGTTAAGAGCCTTGATACTATGCCACCATCCCAGTGCACGGACAATTCAAATTGGCCCTGCCCTCATAGATCCCCTCAACTCAACCCGAGACACATATACGTGACAGTTGAGGTAAACGTGTGTTGCGTGGTCGCTCCCGACATTTGGAGTTCTACCTCGAAGTCACCTAGGAATTCCCCACCCGAATACCTTCAAGGACTAAGAATCTTGCCTTAAGGCTCGATGTAAGACCCATAATTTTAAATTATACTTTATGTATTTTAGCGGATTTTGGTATTGAACTCAGGGGCTTTTTAGCCAAGTTATTAATATTTTGGAGTTTATATGACCAAAAAGATATTTTGATGCCCGATTAGAATTACTCGCCGATAAATAAATTAAATTAACTGCGGTGAATCTTTTACGAAGAATTTAATGCGTTATGGGTGAAATAGTAATTTAATAAATATCTAAAGATTTTGAGATATTTGTTAATTATAAATAATATATATATATATATATATATATATATATATTATATAAAGAAAAGGACAGGAAGGAAATAGAAAGAAAAGAAATAGAAAGGAAAGAAAAAGGAAGAAAGGAAAAGAGAGAGAAAGAAAAACAATTTTCCCTTCTTCTTCCTCTACCTCGCGTGACCCCTTCTTCGCCCTTCCGCCATTTTTGTTTTCTTGCTTCCTTTAAGCTCAAGAATAGAAACCCAAGGCTGGGTGGGTGATAGGACAAACATTTCTCAACTTCACTCTTCCTCTTTGATTCGAAAATGAAGAAAAACGGTGTTAGGGATTTCAAAACCGTCAAACACAAATCTCCTCGTTTCATCTAGATCTAAGCTTCGTTTCGAGAAGTGATAGAAGGGAAAGTTGCTCACCTCTATGCTACAGTGCTAATGGACCAACATTGGAAGCAACGTTGCGAACAGAGATTTTACCGGACTTACTCGTGGTACGATAATCGCACATAAAAGCTAGCGTGAAGGTAAGAGCTCCTTCCTAACTTCTAGTTTGCATTTAGGGACTTATCTGTGGTTGTGTGGAAAAGAATGTGATTAAGGTTGGTGTATTGAATTGTGGAAAATGAATTTAACTCATTTATGTATAAATTTTGAGTAAATGAAATTTGATGTATTTGAGTGTTATGATTGCGTGGATTTGTGTTCATACTTGATGTTTGTTGATTGATGTGATTTGGTGTGAATCGTGGGTTGAATTGGATATTGTGTTTGAGTTTGTTTGGTGTGGAATTTGAAAACCATTATAGTGAAACGAGTATTAAGAATGGGGAATCACTAAATGTCTCGTTTACTTAATGTGAGTTTGTGAAAATCGTTTAAGTTAAATGAGTATTAAGAATGGGGAATCTCTTAATGACTTATTTACTTAATGTTGTCGTGAAAACCATTAGAGTTAAACGAGTATTAAGAATGGGGAATCTCTTAATGTCTCGTTTACTTAATGTTTGTTTGTGAAAATCATTTAAGTTAAATGATAATTAAGAATAGGGAATCTCTTAATGTCGTGTTTACTTAATGTTTGTTTTGGAAAATCGTTTAAGTTAAATGAAATTAAGAACGGGGAATCTCTTAATATCTGGTTTACTTAATGTTTGTTTTGAAAATCGTTAAGTTAAAAGAGTATTAAGAATTGGGAATCTCTTAATATTTCTGTTTGCTTAAAGTTTGTTGTGAAAATTGTTTAAGTTAAACGAGTATTAAAAATGGGAAATCTTTTAATATCTGCATTTGCTTAACGATTGTTGCTGATGGAGTCAGTATATACTCATGCATTTTCATGCTTTTTGTAAATCGTGCAGACCCGTGATAGGTGGCACAATGATAAATAGTACTTTGGCCTGTGATAGGCGGTACATTTATGATTTACGTTTTTGTAAATTGTGCAGACCCGTGATAGGTGGCACCTTGGTATATAGTACTTTGGCCTGTGATAGGCGGTACATTTACGATTTACGGCTTTTTGTAAATTTTGTGCAGACCCGTGATAGGTGGCACCTTGGTAAAGAGTACCTTGGCCTGTGATAGGCAGTACATTTACAATTTACGTTCTTTTTAGTAAACCGTGCAGACCTGTGATAGGTGGCACCTTTGTAAACGATACGGGCCTGTGATAGGCAGTACGTTTATGGTTTACACTTTTTAGTAAATCGTACAGAACAGTGATAGCTGGCACCTCGGTAATTGGTACTTTGGCCTGCGATAAGCGGTACAATTATGATTTACGGCCCTTTGAGGAGGGTTTTGGTTTGAAATTCCGAGTCCATGCATTTTGGCATATACGCATTGCATTAGGGTGCTTGGCACACGAGTCGTGGTTGATTCAAATTTATGATTGTGTTGATTTTGCTAATTGTTATGTGTTGAAATTATGTGTAAGTGTGTTTGATTCAAATTTATGATTGTGTTGATTTTGCTAAGTGTTATGTTTTGTAATTATGTATAAGTGTGTTTGATTCAAGTTTATGATTGAGTGTTTGAACTTGAGATGTCATTGTGATTGCGTGATTTTACTAAGAGTTATGTTTTGAATTGTGTGTGAATGGGATGGAGTGTAAAACTCTTTCGTAACCCAATTTTTCGTGGTGATCGCGTTAGAATTGCTAAGTGTTAAGATTTGGTATTATGTATGAATGTGATTGAGTTAGTTTATCTATTTTTGGAAGATTAGGCAGGGAAATCGATTGCCCCAATCGATTGGATGAGTTACATGGACTTCTCTAAATTGATCAAATCGATTTGTCACATCGATTTTGTAATTTGTCTTTCAAAATCCATTAAGAAATCGACTTGGCAATCGATTGATATGTCTCCTGTCTTCTTGAATTTTGAAAATGTATTGAAGAAATCCATTGACCAAATCGATTTGGCCAAGACAAGAACTCAGCCAAATTGACAAAATCGATTAGGAAATCGATTGGCTTCAATACAGGGGCTCAGTTTTTCATTCAATCGATTGCCCCAATCGATTGATTTAAGCCCAGAGTTCAGTTTTCACTAAAAACTTTTAGGAAATCGATTTTCCCAATCGATTGGCTTTAACACAGGGGCTCAGTTATTCAGTAAATCGATTTGCCCAATCGATTGATGTAAGTTCAGAATTCATTTTTCACTAAAACCCTTCTTCCAAATCGATTTCCCCAATCGATTGGCTCAGTTAAAATTCTTATTTTGAGTTAGATAATCGATTTCTCAATTGGTTCATCAACGAATTGGCCATTGTTTATTACTTGATTGATTTGAGACTTATTTTGATTTCATATTCATTTGGTAAGCATTGTATGAACTTTTAGCATATGGAAAGGTTATTTTGTGCATTTGAAACTTAAATGTTATGTGTTAACTATTAATTTCGGTTGGTGACCTTTTACAAGTATTGTGGAAATCTGGGCTTCGCCCTCAGATGAGAGCCAGGACAATCCTACCGGGTCGTACCCTGCTGATGGGGATGTAGATGGGAATGTCTGACTAGAGCTATGTTAGGAGGATCGCAGGGGGCGCGTGGAGATTACTCAGGGCGTATAGTTTTTTTTGTTGTGTATAGAATGATCAGATTAGGTTTTACATTCAGGAAACATATGTCTTTCTTTTAGGTTGCTTTTATTTTAAATTGGAAGAATGTACATGTACTAATTTTGACATCATGACATGCTTTGGATTTATATTTCGAAAAACTTTTCCGCTGCTTGTAAATTATAAGGACTTAAATATGTATCCAAAGGCTTTTCCTTATGTATTTGCTCTGTTTTATTTAATTTCTTTTGAAAAAAAAAATACACTCTGGCTTTTTAAATCGGGGTGTTACACTCGACAGCAGACCGCCATGATCAGGCTCATTCAGTTGTACTTCCCCGGAATCACTAGGCTTGTCAGGCCCTACCTATATGATGACAAAATAATATCCACTTCACAAATTCACAATATTTATTTTCTCCCCTCGTTGGTATATGATACTCCATTAAAATCGTCATCTCAAACACAAATTGAAATCACCATTATTTCATCAACTATGGGGTTAATTCAATATTCTCATCAAGGTTAAGAACATCACTATCATCATCATCACATAAACTCATCACAAATTTATAGCATCACTATCATCAATCAAACATTATCACATAAACTTATCACAAATTTATAACATAAGAATTGTTAATCGTACATCATCATCATCATTACATAAAATTATCACAACATGTCCATATTTTGTTATCACATCACATAAACTCATCTAATCACACATATATATATCAATTTAATTCGACACCCAATATCACAATAATATCAATATCACACATTCTGTAACACCCCAATTTTCAAAGCGATGGTGTATTTTTTTTTTCAAAAGAAATTAAAATAAAATAGAGAAATAAATAAGGAAATACCTTTGGATAACTATTTAAGTCAATATAATTTACAAGCAGCGAAATAGTTTTTCGAAATATGAATCCAAAGTATTTACACATCAAAAAGTGGTACATGGAACCCGTCAAAAATAACATGTCATGTTGTCAATATTAGTATAGGTACAATCTTCCAATTTAAAATAAACACAATTCAAAAGAAAGACATTTGTTCCCTCTATGTCAACCTAATCTGATCATTATACAAAACAAACTAAACACCCTGAGTGATCTCCACGCGCCCCGTAAGATCCTCCTAACATAGCTCCAGTCAGGCGTTCCCATCTACATTCCCATCCACAGGGTACGAACCAGTAGGATTGTCCTGGCTCTCATCTGAGGGCAAAACCCAGATTTCCACAATAGTTGTAAAAGGTCACCAACCGAAATTAACAGTTAACACATAACATTTAAGCTTTTAAATGCACAAAATAACCTTTCAACTTAGCATGCACCTTAAAAGGGTTTTCCATATGCTAAAAGTTCATATAATACTTGCTAAATAAAAGTGAAATCAAAATAATGTTTTTAATCCATCCAGTAATAAATAACTAACCAATCCATTGATGAATCAATTGAGCAATCGATTATCTAACTCAGAGTAAGAGTTTCTACTAAGCAAATCGATTGGGCAATCGATTTGGATGAAAGTTTTTAGTGAAACCTGTACTCTGGCTAAAATCAATCGATTGGGATGAAGGTTTTTAGTGAAACCTGTACTCTGGGCTTAAATCAATCGATTGGGCAATCGATTTAATGTACAGCTGAGCCCCTGTAATAAATCCAATCCATTGCCAAATCGATTTTGTCCAAATAGCTGAGCTACTATAATGGCCAAATCGATTGGCAAATCGAT
Organism: Cicer bijugum; assembly: GCA_037974875.1. Classification (NCBI taxonomy): domain Eukaryota; kingdom Viridiplantae; phylum Streptophyta; class Magnoliopsida; order Fabales; family Fabaceae; genus Cicer; species Cicer bijugum. The sequence continues at coordinate 6,904,926 of JBBPBT010000183.1, forward strand.
TTTGTCAAAATGGTTGAGCTCTTGTAACCCATCAAATCGATTGATAAATCGATTTTGAGGAATAGCTTTTAACAGAATCTATTTCCCTGAATGTTTTTCTAAAACTACATAAACTAACTCAATCACATTCACACACAACTCCAAAACATAACACTTAACAATTTCAACACAATCACCACGACAACTTGAGTTTCGAAATAGTTTTACAATCAATTACCCTTACTCACAATTTCAAAACATAACACTTAGTAAAATCAACACAATCACAATGACATCTCAAGTTCAAACACTCAATCATAAACTTGAATCAAACACGACTCGTGCGCCAAGCACCCTAATGCGATGTGTATATGCCAAAATGCATGGACTTGGAATTCCAAACCAAAACCCTCCTCGAAGGGCCGTAAATCATAAATGTACCACCTATCACAGGCCAAAATACTATTTACCAACGTGCCACCTATCACGGGTCTGCACAATTTACAAAAAACCGTAAATCGTAAATGTACCGCCTACCACGGGCCAAAGTACTATTTACCAAGGTGCCACCTATCACGGGTCTGCACAATTTACAAATACATAAATCATAAATGTACCGCCTAACACAGGCCAAAGTACTATTTATCAAGGTGCCACCTATCACGGGTCTGCACGATGTACAAAAAGAATGCTTGAGCGTACTCTAACTCCATCCACGACAATCGTTAAGCAAATGCAGATATTAAAAGATTCCCCATTTTTAATACTCATTTAACTTAAAAGATTTTCACAACAAACATTAAGTAAACAGAGATATTAAAAGATTCCGCATTTTTAATACTCGTTTAACTCTAATGGTTTTCACGACAAACATTAAGTAAACAAGGATATTAAGAGATTCCCCATTCTTAATACTTGTTTAACTTAAATGATTTTCACCACAAACATTAAGTAAACAAGGATATTAAGAGATTCCACATTCTTAATACTCGTTTAACTTAAACGATTTTCATAACAAACATTAAGTAAACAAGGATATTAAGAGATTCTGTATTCTTAATACTCGTTTAACTTAAACGATTTTCTCAACAAACATTAAGTAAACAGAGCTATTATAAGATTCCCTATTTTTAATACTCGTTTAACTCTAATGGTTTTCAACACTAAGTATACGTAGACATTAAGAGATTCCCCATTTTTAATACTCGTTTAACTCTAATGGTTTTCAAATTCCACATAGAACATACTCAAACATATTCACAAATTCAATCCACAATTCACACCAAAACACATCAAATCATTTCTCCACAAAATCTAACCATACACATATCATCACAACATACCACTCAAACCCATCAAATTTCATTTACTCAAAATCATACACAAATGAGTTAAATTCATTTTCCACGAAACATTCATCAATATCACCAAAACCCCACATTAGAATTTCACCCATAAAAGCATTAAATTCATTTTCCCCAAATCAACACTTTAACCCTAACAAAATTCTTTTCCACACAACCACAGATAAGTCCCTAAATGCAAACTAAAAGTTTGGAAGGAGCCCTTACCTTCACGTTAGCTTTAACGTGCGATTACGGTACCGCAAGTAAATTCGGTAAAATCTCCGCTCGCAACGTTGCTTCCAAAGTTGGTTCCCTAGCACCGTAGCATGGTAGTGAGAAACTTTCCCTTCTATCTCTTCACGAAATAAAGCTTAGATCTAGATTAAACGAGGAGGTTTATGTTTGACGGATTTGAAATCCCTAACTCCGTTTTCGAATCCGGGAAGAAGCTGGGAATTTGATCTTTCTCACCCACTAAGCCTTGGGTTTCTTTTCTTGAACTAAAAGGAAGCAAAGAAAACGAAAATGGAAGAAGAAGGGAGGGAGTTTCACGAGAGGCATGGAGAGGAAGGAAATGTTCTTTCTTTCTCTTTTCCTTTCTTCCTTTCTATTTCCTCCTCTTTTCCCTCCACACAATTATATATATATATATATATATATATATATATATATATATTAATTATAATTAACAAATATCTCAAAATATCTAGATATTTATTAAAATTACCATTTCACCCATAACTTCCCAAACCACTTTTTGTTATAACTATCTACTCTCGTCGAAACTCAATTGACAGATGCAATTTTTAGCACTCCGAGATATTTTTAAAGAAACTGCTCAGAATTTAATTCTTCGTAAAGGATTCACCGCACTTAATTTAATTTATTTATCGACGAACAATTTTAATCGGGGTATCAAGATATATTTTTGGGCATTTAAACTCCAAAATATTAATAACTTTCGCTAAAAAGCCTCTGAGTTCAATACCAAAATACACTAAAATACATAAGGTATACTTTAAAATTATGGGTCTTACACATTCAAATAAATCAAATCAATCCACATTCCATATTTGTACATTAATTATATTATCCCTCAAAGGGCTACTGCCATACGTAGCGAGCCCCGGATGAATCGTTGGGAAATACGGTTTTCCCGTTCATCTCACATTATATTATACTCATGAATTCAACGCTCTCTCACCCCTTGCCTTACTTTGAAGCTTTCACACACGAATATGATTCCACATGCAAACAACCTTTGTTATTGACTCTTTGGCCTTCAATCGATCTAACTCGACAGTTCATGGGTAAACGTTAAAAATAAATTATGAGAAGATACTCTAAAAACTAAATTCGAAATTCCGTCAAGGAAAATTACCATAAATGATAACACTCAATCAGTGGATAATATAGCCACTTTTCACACGGTCATTTTGGCGTTTGTTTCACTCAAATCGGACTTACGGTGAAGGAGAACGGTGCCAAATAACAAATTCTATAAACGAAGAAGTCGTGTATTTTAGAGAGAAATTGGGGTTGTTAAAAATCTGAAAATTATGTTTAATTGACAAGTCAAATGAATGAAATAACATACTCAAATTGGGATGAAAACGGAGAAACTTTTACGGAACAGTTATCGATCACCAGTGTTAAAACGATAGGTTGTTGTTGTGATTGCTCTTTGGTTCTACGGCTGCCCATCCAATTCCCTTCCCTTTTCTTTGTTTTGTTTTATTTTAGTACCAATCAGGGTTCACAAGGTTCATTTATTTATGTTTTTGTTTTACTATCATTATTTTTCTTTTGATGAAATAAAATTAATAATTGCGTAATCTCCTTTTTAATATTCCTCCAAGCACCATTTAGTTTTCCAAACGTTACTAATATTTTATAAATTAGAGTAATTAAAATAATCAATTTATAAAAAACATATTACTAATAACATAAACTTTCACATTCAAAATAATCCCTACTATTATACTTATTTCTCCAAATATTCATATTATAATAATACTCTCATATTAGAAAATAGTCAAAATTATAAATAGATATAACAACAATATTTTATGTTAATTACTAAAT